>JAEQBH010009089.1:0-79278 GCA_016808115.1 Tetrastigma voinierianum | reverse complement strand
TTACAAATAAAATAATATATTGAAGAAACGAAAAAAGAATTAGAATAAGTCTTTATCATCATCTGAATCACCATTAACATCATCATTGTGATCTTCGTTTTTTATAGTAATACTCCTATCAGCAATCGTTTGCTCAATGAAAAAGGTGGCGTTATCATCCGCTTACTACTGACCCACATGTGAACGCTTGTGACCCATCTTTTGTAGGGAAGTCATCTGGGTCTGAAGTAAAAAACAAACCATATATGGAAATTATTTTAGAGTTTCTATCTATTTTTTTTCTTTTTAGGTTCTAATGAAGGATTATATTAGGAACCAAATATGTAAAAAAACATTAAAAAAATGTAAATAGAGAAATAATTATTAATAAAAATATAGGAGAATGAAGGAAATTAAAGAAGAATTTAAAATTATGAAATTATTTTTCTATGTTAAAATAACTTTTTTAAAGTATATCCAATTATTTTTTACCACTTAATTATATTTAATTCACAAAGCACTTCTTCAAGTTGAATTGTTTGCATTTACTTCTTTTCAAAAGAAAGAAAATCACGACTACGGTTTTAATTTTTTGAAAATTTAAAAAACATAGTCACCAACTATGGTTTTAATGATGCGGTAAAAAAAAGACTAGTTTAACGTTTGGTCTTAGGAAAAGACGTCGCACTAATGACCACGCGGGCCTTTTCGGACACAATGGTTAAAAATGTTGGAAGTCTTTCTTGCTCTTTGGACTGCTGTGTAAAATTTGTTTTCTCACGGTTTGACCGCGCCTGTGGTCTTTCTTTTATTTATTTATTTTTAATTAGAGATTTTGTATGAATTCGGATGTGGATTTTGTCCAAATCTACTTACTATATTTATATACCATCACTCTTTAACAAATAGTTTTCAATATAAATGTTTGTATACCACATTTTTCTTTATTTTTATCTAAATTAAAAATACGGTGAATTATATGAAAATAATGTGAATAATTGGGTGTGGACATCGATTTTTGCTATGATGTGTTTCCCCATTAAAAAAAACAAGACTAATTTTGGTATTTTTGAAAAACCATTTAGAACACGGTTTGGAGTCGCCACTTATTTTTGTTTATTTTTTTAAGAGGAAAAACAAAATAATAAATAAAAACCTTAGTGTGGCTCTTTTTTTGGAAAATACAAGTCTACGAAACTGAGTCCAAATTCGGAGATCATGTTACCTATTGAAATGTAACTGTGAGTGGAGTCAGAACACTCCTCTAAGCGCCTAAAATCGAGTCTCTATTAATCAAATTATGAAAATCGATAATTGACTAATGGACTAAGAACACACAATTGACAACAACAATATAACAGCATCAAATATAGCAACAATCAGTAAAGTAAAGGAGGAAAGAATATGTTCCTTAGTGTCAAATCGCAAGCGCTATCAATTGAAAATAGGATTGGTCCTGGTTAAAAGTCTATAGCCACTGCAAGAAGAAAAGTCTATAGCCACGGTCATTGACCCTGGCTAAAAGTAACATATAATATGATTATAAAATATAGTTGGGAATAAAATAAATGGCGGCTGTGCGGCCATAGGTGGTGTGGATAAATGCTATGAATGCGGCCAAGTCGAAATGCATAGCTATCGTTCAAGATCTATAACCACGGTTAGATGTCGACTCTGACTATAAGGTACTTTATCTATAGCCTTGATCATATACTAACCCTAGCTATAAGGTACTCTATGTTACCTGCCATATGCCGACCCTAATAAAGTACTCATCGGGATATACCAACTCCGCTATAAGTTAATCAAATTTAGTCCAATGGGTCATTCTATAGACTCAATTTATTTTTTACCATGGCCAAAGATCCTTATTTGTAATGAGTATATCCTGACTGCTACCATAAATATTTAAATTTGGTATATAATTTTTTAAATATAAATAGCATTAAAGAAAAAATTTCAAATCTTATTTATTTGCAAGACTTGATAATTCATAACAATACTATACTACTTAATTTGAATACATATTAAATTAAAAAGAACTAAATTTTACAAATCTAGCTGGCAAGCCAACATTCAAGATTGTTTATACAAATCAAACTAATCGGGATTGAGAAACTAAACAAGTAATGTCGTCACCCAGTTTAGATTTCCATGTATTCATATTCATATTCAATATATTGAATACACATTCAAAAGGATAATATCCTATTCAATGGCCAATGATTGAAAAGATGATACCGGATTGTTGGGTCCGCCCATTAGTGGGCTCAACCAATGGGCCAAAGCCCATTGTTGCAAACAAATAAAAAAAAAGAGTTAGGGTTTTTAATCTCTTGTAAGATGGAAGGCCAAACATTATTCGTTTTGGCTCAAATTTGACGTGGTGACTTCTTGCAATGTGCTCTTCAATCATAGTAGTTTGGATCGTTAGTTAGCTTTCAACAATACCCATTTGGCTATTCCACACTTTGATGAGATTTTTTCCTTCTTGCTTGAGTTATCTATCCTTGGTGATGATGTTTGTTGTTTTGGTGTTCCAAGAATAATATTCTTGATGTATGGTTGTTGTAAGTCTCTAGTTTGCTTGGTAGAGAAGAACTTTGTGTAACCCATTATTGTCATTATTGAAATAGTGGAAGTTTAAGTGGCCTATGGGTTCCATGGTATTTTACCCTTTCATTTTGCTTTCCAATGTGAAAATCTATTGTTCATCAGGGGTTGGTTTATTGTTGCTTGGTTACTTTGTTGGCTTATGTGAAGACCTGGTATAATTCATAGATTACTTCACTGCATAAAAGCCGCAAGCCTAAGAATTTTCAACTTCTATAACGACATCGACCACACCATTGATTTCATGAACGAAGATACAAATGAATTCACGCCAAATTTTGAGACAGTTGAAATTTTAAGTATTTCGAGGAGAATAGACTAATGATATGAAGACACTTGGCATGAAGACATGTGCCATGTGGCACCAGACAAGTGGACACTTGGCAAGTGTCATGTTCCTATCTTGCATGATTATAGTGGTGGGTGAATTGGCATGAAAGACAAATGGCATAGGAAATTGCCATTTGTCAAAGTGATTGAGAAAGGTGTTCTACACCTAGACCAAACCAGTCAGTGGGGGAAGAAAGAAAAAAGAAGAGAAAATATAGAAAGAGGAGAAAGAAAATGGAAAGAAAAAGGCAGAAGAAAGGAGGTCCAGCATCTACTGGTCTCCAATGTTCGAACAAGCAAGAGGTCTGGGGTGGGTTGCTTGTGCTTGATTGCGCCTGGGAAGGTAGGGGTCTTTCCACTTTGGTTAGTCCTTGTCTAAGGGCCATTCGATGGCCATGAGGTGTAGCCTTAACGGTGGGGCTTATTCAAGAACAGTTGTGATCAAACTGTTGGTGAATTATGGACCAGTTTCTAGGTCCTTTCTATTCTCAAACTCAGCTCAAGGTGTCAGACTTGTTGAGATATAAAGTTTGAGTATGATGATTTGTGGTGTGTCGAAAGGACATGGATCGACATGCCGAATCGTATATTGTTCTGGTTTGAACATGAAGATCCACTTGTGTGTTGTTGCTTGGATTGAATGACATGCAAGTGAAAAATCATGATATATGATGAATCATGGCTACATTGGTTGTATTATGGATGAAAATTTGTATGCTATAGATATAATTGTCCATGAATCATAAATGTTGCATATAGCTATCATCATGCATGTAACATGAAAGAACATGCAATGACATTCTGCATTGCATATGCACGGGGACATCATGCGAAACGGGTGTGAGTGCATGGCATAGCTTTGAACAAAGCGGTTTTATTGGAGGGTAGTCCGATGGGTTATATCGGAGGGTTATCTAATGAATGTTATCGGAGGGTTGTCTAATGAATGTTATTGGAGGGTTGTCCAATGAGTTTTATCGGAGATTTGTCCAACAGATTTATATCAGAGGGTTGTCCAAGGGTTTTTCACTGAGGTTCGGCCTAATGGGTTTCAAAAGCAAAAATCTTTTATTTTGAAAACAATTTTCATACATGGCAAATGCATGCGTGAGGGAGTTGGTGAGGATTCGAGACATGGGGTATGGCATGTAGACATTCATGTAGAAATGTGCATGTTTTTACTTGAATGGGTATGAATGTGTGAATCATGACATTGCATGTGCACTTAGGTGGGGAATAGCCCTTGTAGAGACTTCCTTTAATGGGCATTACTTCAATTGCCATGGGAAAGAGCCAAGTCCCTGAGGTATACTAGAGGCAGTAGAATCATCTGAGGCCTTAATGGTAAAGAAGGCCAGATTATATTATTCTGTGTTTGTAAATTCTCGACGCTTATCCATTTTCATTATAAAAGAGAAGGTTGTAATAAACTCATTTTGAATAATTCTATGTGTTTGATAGGTTTTTCCCATATTTTTATGTTGCCTTTATTATGATGAGGCCATTATGATAACTTATAGTGTTCTGGGGAAGTTTTGAGGTGCGTGAAATGCCGAAAGGTTATTACAGTTTAAGTAAGTTTTAGGTCGCGACAAGGGTTCCCTATGTCGTGACATGGTTCTCAGGCTGCAAGCAATTGCTTGGTCACGACATAGTATTTTCATGTTGCAACAGTGCTTTGTTTCGTGTTGTGACGATGTCGCGATAGAGGTTTCCATGTCTCGACCGAACAGCTACAACAAGAGGTTAGGTGTTGCAACAGGTTTGGCCTTAGGCAGAGATTTTATGTTGCGACAAAGTATTTTGTGTCGCGACAGAAGCTCGTCAAGGCTGGGGAGTTTTATGCGTTACATAGGGCATTTTTGTGTCATGATAGCCTGGATCAGATCAGGATTTTAGGTCCCGACAAAGTATTTTCTTGTCGTGACCGAGTTTGGGGCAAAGGCTAAGAGAGTTTACGTCACGACAGAGAATTTGATGTCGCGACAGAGTTGTCTAAGATTGTGTCGCGACAGAGTATATCTTATGTCGCGATAGAGTATATCTTACGTCGCGACAAAAAGTTTCAAGACATGGGGTTTCCATGTCACGACATAGCACTCTATGTCGTAATAGTGGGGTAAGGCACTGCGTCGCAACCAGGCTGTGTGCGCTCGACAAAGACACTTTGTCATGACAGTGTGGTGTTGTGTTGTGTCACGATAGAGAAGGCCATGCGCGACGCAATGTACCAGGCCAGCATGCATGCACTGTGCCAAAGCATGACAAAGTCGATGGCACCACAGGTATTCTGTCGCGACAGATTTCCAGGGTGATAAACTTCTTACAATGGTAAAAAAAAAGGACCCCCTATGGGATCAGGGCATTACAAAGATAGCACGCAGCCTAGGTTTATAAATACCTAGAGCTATATGTCGACACTAGTAGTATAGTTCAAGGCTCGAATTAGGTATAATGATTACCAGATCAAGGCACTAAGTTAGATCACGATTCATCAGCAAGATCCCGATGAATTACTATCCGTTATACACTGCACGATATTGTGTTATGTACTGTGTAAACTATATACTTGGTGAATGGTGTATAGGAAATGTTGAACACTAAGGTGAGAAAATAACCTTAGAGGTTCGATGAATGAATAAATATGTTAGTTTAGATTGCAACGTATATTAGCAGTGGCATATGCACTACTAATTGAACAAGGAAAAAGGGAAATTCTCAGTTTTCTATTTGACACATGTAGATGACAAGTCGAGGAAGGGAACATAGGGGTAGCCCACGAGGCAATAGCCAACCACCACTTGTTTTTGACCGCTGTGCCTTATAAAGGCGTGGGTGTCAAGTAAAGGCCATTGCTCAGCAGTACAACCGAGGGCCGTGGAGGACCACAACCCTGGGAGGTTTAGCATGGCACATCATCCCCGTTATCCATGTGGGGATCTAGTGGTGGGGCCGACCATTGGCTCGACAGTCGAAAGGGTTTTGGAGGCTGCGGAGATTACCTCCGATGCCACAAGGATCGCTAGCCATTTCAATATAGAGGGTGATCCCAAGTACGCGGATCGATTAAAGCCTCAAGGATCCGGGAGACGATGACATGGGGAGAATTTCAGAGCTTCATGAGTAAGTTTTTCCCGGCATCTGCTAGACATGCAAAAGCTCTGGAGTTCCTTGAGTTGAAATAAGGAAGTATGACCGGCATTTCCTCGAATAATGAGCTAAGTTCACCGACCAGCACGCTCAGGATGATTATGTGGCCATAGACATGGCCAAGGTGAGAAAGTTTGAGGATGGTCTATAGCTGTCCATCCGGGGCAAGATTGTGGGATTCCTCCTATAAGACATGGACTCCATGGTCAGAACAACTATGGCCATAGAAAGAGAGATAGATGATGCACGGAGCATCCGAGATATAAGTGCTGGTGACAAGAGGAAGGAGGGTCGACCTTTTTCTAGTTTGGGAAAGAAGCAGAAGACTTCTATTCCACGAGGATTTCAGGGATAAGGCCGTGGCTATTAGGGCCATACAGATAAGGGCTCTAGCCGCTTAGGACCGATGACATGTTTCATTGCCATCACCGCACATAAGACAGATTGCCCACAAAGGCAGATCCTAGAGCATGAGAGACACCACAAACCCCGGGCCACGCGAGGCACCCTTCAACACAGTTTGTTCCTTTTAACCCCAGTACGGGCCAGAGGAACCAGTATCAGCCTTAAGGTGCTGCACAAGCACCTACCATGTCATAGGCAGGCCAGAGTATTGGTCGAGGTCGAGGGCAGGGCTCACAAGTCGGGACCCTCAAAGGACCCAGGGCGCACCACGCTTATTACACCATAGACCGGATTGCAACCGCCTGCTATATGTATGTTCCTACTCTTGTGCCTATGGTCAAGAGTGTTGTTTGATTCTGGTGCATCACATTCATTTATTGTTGCATCTTGTGTGAATGTTTTGGGCTTAAAGGTTGAATCCTTAGGAAAGCCGTTAAATGTGAGTTCTCTCCTAAGGATCAGGGTGAGACCTGACTATATGTCAGACTGAGTGAGATCTCCGGGATTCTACTCAACAAACCCCGACTGGCCATGGATATGTCAAACTTTGATGTCATTCTTGGCATGGACTGGTTGACGGCACACCGAGTCATCATTGATTGTGATCATAAGAGGATTACTACCTATACACGGGATGGTATTTGTGTTATTTTTCAGGGGGATAAGCATGAGATACTTTACCCTGTGTATGCATGACTTCAGTGGCACGTGCGCTAATGGGTTGGCCAAGCAAATCCCACCCTCGGGAGGACGAGGCAAGACAGAGCTGGGTATACCTCGGTTGTTTGTGAATATGAGGACGTCTGCATGAACCATCGGGATTTCTACCGCAGAGGGATGTAGACTTCATATTGAGTTACACCCTGGTACATCGCCCATTTCTATGACTCCGCATAGGATGGCGTCGATTGAGTTGTAGGAGCTTAAGGTCCAATTGCAGGAATTACTAGACAGAGGTTTCATTAGACAGAGCACTTCACCTTGGGGCGCTCCGGTCCTGTTTGCTAAGAAGAAAGACAAAACCCTTTGACTGTGCATTGACTACCGATAGTTAAACAGGGTTACAATCAAGAATTCCACTTCTTTACCGAGGATTGACATCGGTTTGATCAACCGAGGGACGCGGTATTCTAAGACTTCGCGACCGGATACCATCGCCTGAGAGTTAGGAGGCTAACATCCCTAAGACAACGCTTAGGACGCTGCACGAGCATTTCGAAGCTCACGATACCTTGACTGATGAATGCGCCGCAGCATCTACGGATCTCATGCATGTGTGGTGCTCCAACCCTATTCGGGACCCGCCAGTCTTCGACGAGCATTTTGATCTACTCCAAGTCTAAGAAGGAGCATGAGAATCATTTGAGGGTCGTTTTTCAGGTTTTGAGAGACCATCAATTGTATGCCAAGTTCAACAACTGTGAATTTTGGCTTACTGAGGTGAAATCTCGTAATATCGTGAAGGTTAACTTTAAAGCCAATGGACTCGAGAAGGTCGAGGCAAGAGGATGGGAGAGGCCGAAGCCGCCTTGAGATAATGTAGTTTCTAGACCATGTGGTAATATAGGATTCATTGAGGATTTCTCCTTACTAGTAGCACCTATGACTAGGTTGACCCGGAAGGAGGTCAAGTTCGAGTGGAATGACCTGTGTGAGAGGGCGTTCTAGGAATTGAAAAGGAGGCTTACTTCAGCCTCTATTCTGATAGTCCCAGAACGGGGACAGAGATACACAGTGTATTATGATGCCTCTAAAGATAGACTGGGATGTGTCTTGATTCAGTTTAGGAGGGTCGTGGCTTATGGTTTTGGACAGCTAAAAAATCATGAGTGGAATTACCCTACACATGATTTGGAGTTGGCGGCCATAGTCTTTGCCCTAAAGATTTAGCGCCACTACCTATATGGTGAGCAATTCGAGGTGTTTAAAATATATCTTTTCATAGCGAGACCTCAACATGAGGCAACGCAAATGGATGGAGTATCTGGAGGACTATAACTTCACTTTGCATTACCATCTTAGTAAAGTGTAGCTTCCTGGGAGTAGCAGATGCTCGAGATTGTTAAGAAGATCAACAATAATGCTTACGTGGTTGACTTGCCAATTTGGATAAGGATTTCAAATACCTTCAATGTTATTGATCTTACCTTGTTCCAACCACATATGAGTCATGGATATCCAAAAAGTGACTCGAGGGCAAATTTTTCATAACTGGAGGTGACTGACGCAGGGCATTAGATCAAGATCAACCAAAACCCTTATTTTGATTGTTTTGAGATATTATTTTATTTCTCAGTATTGTTTTGGGATATTATATTTATTTCCAATTATGCCCACATTATGTTTAGGATATAGATAGATGTTTTAGGGTTTGTTTTGGAGACCTTTATCACTTTTATCAATTTATTAATCAAAATTAAAACTTTTGCTTTACTTTATTCTCTAGGTTGAGAATTGGTCTTTTAGATAGATTTATCGATTTATTGTCAATATGCTGGATATCGTTACATAGAATGAATGAGATGATCATCATCTGATGATTACTTTAAATATCACTATCAGAAGAACTAACTGACTTAATAGAGAGTAGAGTCAATGAGAATATTTCAGGAAGTGATTATGACTTATGATCGAGCATTATCTCCAGGCTGGTCTGATTCAGATTTTGTTCATCTATATCGCTCAACGCACGAGGCACACTGTGGTTTTCCAATGGTAGAAAAGACCTAGATTTTGCTAATTGTTATCGATGCCAGTTACCTCTAGCTTTTTGCCACTTTGTTAAGAAAGATAAACTTGCTTGTAACCCATATTCCGTGTTCCATTCTAAGTTATTCCAAAGTTTGAGTTTCGCTTTATTCCAACAATTCCATAGAATCGTACGGGCTTGGCTAGATTAGTCTGATCACCCCTTCAAACTGTTTAAGCAACCATTCATTGAAAGAAGGCCTCCCATTTGTTATTGACTCTAGCACGGCAAGGTCCCAAGACTCTACTACGCTAAAAGGGACAATGAAGGAATAGATGCAATGTATCCTCAGTTGGGTGCTCACACAATACACAAATGTGCACCGGCTGCACTTCTGGGCACGTAGGATGTTCTTGTTGGCAAACAACCTTTCATGTTCACCATAGAAAATGTCTCGGTTTTCTGGGTGGATAGGCTGTTGTCCTTCTATAGCTTTGTTCCTGTGCAAAGGTTTGAGTAGAAGATTTCCTTGCACATTGATGTGCCTCATGCACTGTAACCTAATTTAACGGCGTAGCACTCGATACCATAGTGTCATATGACTATGGGTGTCCTCTCGAGCCTCGAAATAGGAATGTTGGCTATGGCTTGGATATCCCTAGTTTTGAAAAGTTCTTCCAAAAGTTCAATGTCTCATTCTCTCATTCCATGGATCCATAGGTCGACAACTTTTAGTTGTGCAAGGCCTTGGTGGTATGAGGTGAGGATCTCTGAATGACCTGTCACTGAACCTGATCTTCCCAAATTTTGATACACTAGCCGCCTCCAATTCTCCATCGACATCCCATCTCTAGTATAGCTTGGATTGTGACCCATAGTTGATGTAAAGAAACTTCCAGTGTAAAAATATATGGCTTTGAAAATTCCGACTACTAGAGACCGTGGCTTGGAGAGGAAATTTCACCTTGCTTGGCTAGCATGGCAAGGTTAAACCAACGAAGATTCCTGAAACCCCTCCTCCTTTATGTGGCTAAATTATCCTAACTGAGCCAGTTCATCCTCTTTCCTTCATTATCTTTTAATCCCCACTAAAAGGAATTCAACGCTCATTGAAGCCCTCTAGAAGGGTGACGGGAAGGAGAACAGAGCTCATACAAAGGAAAGGTTAGCTAGCCCACTACTTTATAGCGGATTTCCTTACCCGCTTGAGATAGTAGCTTTCGCCATCCTCAAGGCGTTTCCTTAATTTGTCACACAAACCAAATATTTGCCTTTTGATTCTTCCTATTAGTTACGAGAGGCCCAAATATCTACCAGTATTTAAAGGATTTGTGACTCTTAGGATGGTTGCAATAAGGTCCTGGATCCCTAGGGTGATATTCTTGTTGAACATAATACTAGACTTTTGGAAGTTTATGGCTTGACCTGACTCCCGCTCATATTGGGACAAAATGCTTTGCATGGTTCTGGCTTCCTTGGGATTCGCACGAAAGAATATAAAGTTGTCATCTGCAAATAGGAGATGTGAAACAATTGGTGCCCCTCTACATATCTTGCACCCATGATATCACCTCTATCTACTGCTTGGGAAATAAGATTAGAGAGACCATCTGCACATAAAATAAGTATGGGGAAAATGGGTCACCTTGCCTCAACCCTCACTTTTGTTTGCTGGGGCCCACAAGCTCGCCATTAATAAAGACATAGTAAGTGACTGTTGAAACACACAACATGATCCAATCAACCCACTTTGGTACGAAGCCCATTTTCAATATGATGGATTTTAGATAGGCCTAACAAAGTTTGTCATAGGCCTTGCTTATGTCAATCTTCAAAACTACCCCTCCAACGTTCCTTTGCCTCTTTTCTGCTTTCTGTGTAGTGGATTTTCTCATAAGCTATCAGTACATTATTAGTGATGGATCTGCCAGGGATAAAAGCGGATTGAACTTCATTTTGATGGGAGTAGAGGTTTCAGTCGATTTACAGGTATTTTTGCCATAAGTTTGTAAAGGACATTACATAATGCGATAGGTCTTAGGTCCCTCATTGTTGTGGGTGTGGCAGTTTTCGGGATCAAGAAAATGGTCGTCTCATTTAGCTCTGGTGGGAATGCCATGGAATTCAGCCAAGTTTGAAAAGTTAAGGATATGTCCTTTCCGATGTGCAGCCAAAATTCTGGTAGATACCTGGATTGAATCCATCGGTACGTGGCGACTTGTTCAGATTCATTTGTTTGATGGCTTCACAAATTGGCTAAAGGAGAAAGGGGAGGCAAGGCAGCATTCTGGCTTTTAGTAACTCTACTCTCAATAAAGTACAGTGATGGGGGGTTATCATTTTCTCCTTTGTCAAAAAATCTACTGGAAATATTCAAGGGCTACTCTCCATATGTTTGTTTGCTGCTCCCACCAGACCCACTCTCATCTTGAATCCTGTTGATCTTATTTGTCCGTCTCCTTGAACTGGCTGCTGTGTGAAAAAATCAGGTATTCGTATCTCCATCTTTCAGCCAGTGGCTTTTAGCTCTCTGCCTCCGGTTAGTTTCTCCCTGCATGTGGGTATGCATGAGATCACTTTTGTGGGTCTTGAGTGCTTGGATGGCGTCTGTATAACACCCCGTCCCGAGAAGGTGTACGGTATGTGTAACCGTATGTGCATCAAGGGCTTCCTTAATTATTTTAGTGCCATAATAGAATTTTTGAAAGTTATTTGGAACAAATGTGAAATTATAAAGTTTTCAAAGAATTGTGGCACTTTGCAATTAAGGAAAGCGAGGGCAAATTCTAATTATGGAATTTTAAAAGAATAATAATAATAATAAATTACCAAATAGCTGAGGAAGCCTAGAAAATTTCTAGATTCGATGACCTAAACGGACCACGCCGCAATTGTCTCACGAAATCTAGTAACCCAGAAAGTTTCATTAAATCGGCACGGAATATTTCAAGTGAATTTTGTGCGACGTTTAGAGGAACCGAAAATGGGATTTTAGAAAATTCGAAAAATGATAAATATTTAAAGAATATTCAATTATGATAAATAAAATTCTTCGATAGAAATAGACTCGAATGGGGTAATAGAAATTATTTATCTAAATAATAATAATAATTAAAGAAAAGAATAATTAATTAAAAAAACTAAATCAAAAAAGATAAAAATCAAAAGGAAGGAGGTAGACGGCGTGAGAGACAGGAAAGAGAGTCGCAAGATTTGTTTTTATATTTTCTCATTCTTCGCATTTATGGAAATCGATCGTAGAGGCTTCTAATGATGCTGTATGTGTTGACTCACGAAGAGAGCTACGCATAGTACTCAATATCTTAACCTTTTGTCAAACTTCTTAAAGGTAGAAAATTTGCCTAATGTGTTATTTCAAGCCTAAAGGTTATATGTAATGGGTTGGAAATTTTCGAGGCTGTGAAAGGTCGTAAACTCAACCCAAAATTTTTGGGATCGAGTTTAGTAATTTTAGTACTTGGGACTGCGGTTCTGGACAAGAAGGGACTGAATTTCGGACTGCTTTGACAGCTTCAGGTTGAACAAGTGTAGTCGATCAAGCCTGACAAAATTTTCGTAAATGTTTCTGGTATTTTTAGACTCTATGTAAACCTCGAGTCAAAAGTTGACTAAAACAAGATAGCTTTATAGGACATTTAATGTAAAGGACATTTTGGTCAATTTCACATCATATTATCGATGTCCTTATCGAATGGGACTATATGTAAAGTTTTGCTAGAATCAAGTTCTGCTCGATATAGTCACTTGAAAGCCCCGTGTATGTTTTATGGTTAAAAAGAACCGAAAGATTTAATTGTATGGAATTACAAATAATTGAAAGAACCAATATAAGCTAGAGTGCTTGACAAGATTTGAAAGAAATTGGTCGAGAAAAAAGTGAGTACTAAATCATTTTAAAACGAAAGTGTTTAAATTACAATTTTGTAAAGTGCTTTAAAATATAGATTTATAAAACATTTTTTTAATCTCAATTGTTATACTTAAAAGTTTGATTTATTTAAGAATACTGGGTCAAGCCAGCAAAACCTCTAGATAAAATAACCGCCTCCTAAGATGCATTTTGATCGCATGGCAAGAGAGATATTAGATTAACTATATTGCCTCGGCCTAAAAGAATCAAGAGATCTAGTATATATTTACATAGTGAGTTGCCCTCCGCATATCTTCGAGGTATATAGTTAAAGGCCGACTTAGTACATAGCGATGAGGTGTTGGTTCCAGGTTCCCCACCAGTACGGTTCCGAGTGTGTCCATTATGTTATATAGATCCTCACGTAGTCTACCTGATCATCTACCGCAGTACCTGAGGTTCACTAACGATGCTAGGTCTGAAGGTTCCAGGCATCACTTGTAGGTGGCTGCAAATGGGGCCACAAAGTACAAAACTTGATTTACAAAGATAGCACTTTCGAGTTATTAACCACCATTGAAACAATTTTCAAAGCAGTTGCAAGCCAGTTTTCATACGCAAAGAGAATTAGTTTTCGAATCGCTGTATGTAACACAGCAAGTAGAGAATACCTTCGTAATTTTCAGAATATTATAACAAAACTCGCTTCATAAACAATACAACCATTTTTGAATAGATTTCATATTGAGGTACAAACAATGCACAACAACATTTAGAACTTATAAGACTCACCTGTTCAAGCCAGTTCGCGCTTCTCGTTTTTAAAATAATTTTTCATGTGCAGTGTCGGCTTAAAGACTTTCCAGATTCTCATCTCTATTTGTTATATAAGATAAGGTGTAAATTAAAATTAGTAAAGTTAAAATGTGAACATTTGTATATGTAAATATCTTTTGTAAAATATGATGCATGGTTTCGAGAAAATTGTGTCAGCGATCAAAATTATGTTGGATTTATCCTATCTTATATTTTGATGAGGACCAGAGGTCCTTATTGTTGTAGCTGGACATTTGGAAACATCGAGTGTATATTTCTTATACAGTGATTTGTATTTTGGCTTGACCACCGTGCAAATAAGAGCATCGCCGGATTTTAGTTAAATCTAAAGGTGTGGATTTTGATAGAAAAGTGAAAATTTACAACCCACGCTTTTCCAAGTACATTTAGTTTTAACGGCTTAGCTTCTTGCGTAACTCGTCAACACGGTCAGCCGGGATGTTACTGTGGAGTTGGCCGCGATTTCTATCACCAGGAAGTCCCGCTGGTATCGAAAGGCCAGCGAGTAGTTCGGCCTGCTTTTTTGCACGCTTTCCACAAGATTTCTATAGAATTGTTTTTTATAATGATTTTACTATTGCAACTCACATTGTTTACAAATTTTGCATGCATCAAATATTGAAAAGTGTCATCAATCTTTGACCAAATTCACGCATTATGTTCGACGAGGTCAGAGAGGTCGACTCAGACTTCGCACCGGAGAGGCACCACCAGAGAGATTTGTCGAGCACACCCCCAGATTTGAAATGCTTCACTGAATCAACCCCCGCTATAAATCCATCGAGGGCCTCGTGACCTGTGTGGCGGTACCGATCGATGGATCAGTTATACACAGACAGCCATAAAGAATGCACCGTCAGCACTGAGCCTCCAAGAGCAGAGGGCATGATAGAACGCGCCTAAAAATTGGGGGCTAAAACTTATGATGGTACGCGACCCGTGAGGCAAAGATACTTATGACAGACGTGGTTAGTGTGAAATTTATGCTGGATGGGGTGTTCGCATGAGCAGAAAAGTCCCTTCGTGTCTCATTGGCACAAAGCGACTAATGAAATATTAAGAGGAGACACCCTACAGGAATCACTTGGGACCAGTTCCGATTGCATTACAGATCGATTTACCCACGAGTATCAGATGCAAAATAGAAGAATTCTCAAAGTTAGAGCAAATATCCCCGACAAAGGATGTGAATATGAGCAGAGGTTTTTTAACTCGTGAAATCAGGCCCTGCGATACAGAAAATGAGGAACATAAGTGTGTTTATCTTACGGCCTCAACGTCGAATTAAAGTTCATCTAACCCGGGCATCTCAAAATAACTTTGGAGAGTTGGCTGAGGCCGAACTAAGGGCAGAAAGGAGGCCAGCTTCTAACTCAGGCGGCCGACAAAGAAGAGAGGTGCTCCCAAAGACTAGTCGGCCAGACCCTGCTATAGTCTAAGAGAAAGAAAGGAAAGAAGGCCAGACCAAAGGGTGTAGGCTAGACGAGGAAAGATTCAGCTGTGGATCCACTGATCACTTTAAACCCTAGGGAGGTGGTAGATCTTTAGGATCATCTTTTCCATTGTGCCCTACATGTCGAGGGAGGTGACCCTGTAGGTGAGTGTGATGAATATGACAGGATGTTTCCATTACGGGCAGGAAGGTCACTTTATCTGAGACTGTCCACAGCTAGTAGCGCAGACCTCCGAGGTAGGTAATACAGCATCTACCCCAGCACCGGTCCCAACAAATGGGTAGGGGTGGTTTAGGTAGGTGGCAAGATAACACCGGGTAGAGGTCGTGGTAAAGGGTGCAGGAGGCAGGCGCGACTCGATGGCCAGATTCAGACAGACTGAAGTTCGGTATTTACAAATATCGCCAGAGGCGATGCATCACCGCACGTGATTACCGGGTATGATTTCAAGACGCTCATGATGCATATGCATTGGTGGACCTAAGCCACTCATTCATTTATTTCAAGATCATTCACCGAGAGGCACCGATAGAGTCCCAGCCTATAGATGGTCAGAGCAGGTTTCCGTACCCAATGGGGATACTATGATATTCGAAAGGATAGTTCCAGAAGCAGATTGGTGATCCAATAAGTATTCTTCCAACAAACTTGATAGTGTTAGGTATCCAAGGATTTTCGAGAGTAATCTTTGGGTATGGATCAAGTTATCTGCATAGAGCCACCTTTTAGATTGCTATAAGAAAGAAGTAAGATTGGTTCACTAGAGGAAACTGTGCTGATATTTCAGGAATCGAAGAGATCGCCCTAGTCTCATTAATGCCATGACCGCCTCAAATGGCTTCGAAAGGCTGGGCCAGGTTATTTAGCATTTGCAAGGGATAGGAGACAAGAGGGGGGACACTGGAAGACATCCCCCATAGTAAAAAAGTTCCCGTATTGTCTTTCTGCATGATATTTTAGGTTTACCCCCAGATAGAGAATTGCCTGTTATTGAACTAGTTCCAGTACCGAAAGCCAATATCCATTCTCCATAGAATGGCGCCAAAGAAAGGAAAGAATTGAAGGACAATTGAGGAATTGTTACAAGGGCTTCATCCGACCCAGTACTCACCACATGGGTAGCCCAGCTTTCAGAAAGAAGAAAGATGGAAGCTTACGTCAGGTAGACGATAGACAAATTGAATTGAATACATTAGTTTAACCAAGATCTCATTTCCTCGTGATAGATGAGCTTATTTGACCAATTGCATGGATCTCGGGTATTCTAAGATTGACCTAAGGTCGCCACCATCGCTTGAGGGTTCGAGAGAATGATGTTTCTAAGACCGCTCAGATTTAGATACGATCACTACGAGTTCCTGATGCTATCTGGATTTGACTGACTTCCCAATGGCGTTTCACGGATTTGATGAATTGTGGTATTCAAATCAGATTTAGATAAGTTTAGATCAGATTCATTGATGACATTCTAGTGATCAGCAACCCAGAGGAACATGCGTAGCATCCGACAAGACAGTAGACTTAGAGAGCGCTATACGCTTAAGTTTAGTAAGTGCGCTTTATTTTAACAGTAGCTTGGGGCGCTATTTCGCAAAGGTATTAGTGTGGATCTCGTAAGATCGTTACAGTGAACTCGAAGCCACCCACAAATGTTTCAAGTTCTAGCTTCTTTGGGCAAAGTTATTACAGAAATTTGTCGAGGGTTTTTCTCAAGATAGCAAACTCGACTACAATCTATTGAAAAAGGATCAAAATTGAGTGGTTAGATACTACAAGAGAAGCCAGGAGTCGAGACTGCAGATTGACGACAAATAATATTAGCACTACCGTTAGGGAAAGGACGGTTACAGGGTATATAAAGGATGCCTCCACAAGGTTAGGTGTGTTTTTTACGCAGATGGTAGAGTGATAGCTTATGCTTCCCATCAGTTAAAGAAGCACGAGCAGAACTACCCGACCCATGATTTAGAACTAGCAAGAAGGGTTCCGCTCAGTTATCCGAGACATTATCTACACGGTGTTCTGCCGATATTCACCGATCATAAGAGCCTGCAATATATCTTCACTCAGAAAGAGCTTAACTTAAGGCAGCACCAAGATGTATCATACTCTGAGGGAGCATTATTGGTGGAAGAGCATGAAAAAGGAAATTGCAGATTGTGATCCGTATGCCTAACCCGTCACACAGTAAAGGCAGAGCACCAGAAGCTCGCAGGAAAGATACAAACTCTTCCGATCTCAGATGGAAGTGGGATAAGATTACTATGGATTTTGTTACTCCATTCAGAACTCGAAGATAACACGATGTCATATGGGTGATAGTGTATAGACTAACGAAATCAGCGCATTTTCTCCCAGTTAGTAATGATGACCCGTTGGACAAGTTGGACCAAATTATATGTGGAGGAGATAGTTAGATTACATGGTGTTCCTATATCGATAGTCTCAGATCGAGACCCCAGATTCACATCCAGATTTTGGTCCAGTTTACAGGATGCCATGGGGACTCGATTGCACTTTAGCACAGCTTTCCATCCTCAGACTGATGGTCAGTCAGAGAGAACTATTCAGACGCTAGAGGATATGCTTAGAGCATGCGTGATATAGTTTAAAGGAAGCTAGGATATGCATTTATCTCTCGATGGAGTTCGCTATGTCAATAGCTATCAATCCAAGATAGCATGGCTCCATTTGAAGCATTGTATGTCCGGAAGTGTCGTACTCCCGTATGCTAGATGAAGTAGGAGAGAGGAGACCGATAGGGCCTCAGAAAGTTAGTACAGATTACCTTAGATAAGATCCAGATTGTTCGAGACAGACTTAAGATAGCCAAGGACAGACAGAAAAGTTATGCGGACAAATGCCATAGGGATCTACAGTTTAAAGTGGGCGATAGGGTCTTCCTCAAAGTTTCTCCTTGGAAAGGTGTCCTCAGATTTGGAAGACGCGGAAAGTTGAGGCCCAGATACATAGGGCCATATGAGATTATTACCAGAGTGGGACCAGTAGCATATAGATTAGACCTTCCTCTGTGAGTTGTCTAAGGTTCATAATGTGTTTTTATGTATCCATAGTTCAAGAAGTACATTCCATCCCTCCCATGTACTCGTGTGAGATCAGCCAAAGAGGGAACTAAAGGATAATGACATATAAGGAGCAGCCAATGCAAGATATAGTAGATCGCAGAGCAGATTTTGCGAATAAGGTCATTCCGTTAGTCAACGCTTTTTACTTAGGAATCAATGGACAAGTGATATTACATGGGAGTCGAGGCTCAGATGCCTGTCAATATCCCTGAAGAAGTCAGATTAAGGTATCCTTTATGTTAGTTTTGTTCATTTTGAGGACGAAATGTTTTAAAGGGGAGGGAGGATTTTGTACACTCCCGTCCCGGGAGAGGGTACGGAGTGTGTAACCGCATAAAGTACTAAGGGCTTCCTTAATTATTTTAGTGCCATAATAGAATTTTTGAAAGTTGTTTTATGGGTGAAATTATAAAGTTTTCAAAGAATTGTGGCACTTTTGCAATTAAGGAAAGTGGAGGGGTGAAATTCCAATTATGGAATTTTAAAAGGATAATAATAAATTACCAAAATGGTTCAGTGAAGTTTAGAAAATTCTAAATCTGGATGACGAAACGGGATTGGTCGCAATTCGCCTATTTAAAATCTAGTAACCCAGGAAATTTTCGTTAAATTCCGAGACAGTCGGAATATTTTATGAATTTCTAGGCGACGGTTTAGACAAAACCTCGAAAACTTTAATTTTAGAAAAATCTCGAAAATCACAAATATTTAAAGAATATTCAATTATAGATAAATAAAATTTTCAGATAGAAATAGACTGAATTGGGCAATAGAAATTATTTATCTAAATAATAATAATAATAATTAAAGAAAGAGAATAATTAATTAAAAAAAAAACGAAAAATAAAAGATAAAAATTCAAAAGGAAGGAGGTAGACTATAATGAGAGAGGAGCAGGAAAGAGAGTCAGATTTATTTTATATTTTCTCTCTGATTCTTTCTTAGATTTACGGAAATCGGACCGTAGGTCAATGGCTGCATGTTAATTCACGTGGAAGAGAGCTACGATAGTACCACATCTTAACCTTTTATCAAACTTTAAAAGGTAGAAAATTTGCCTACATGTGTTATTTCAAACCTAAAGGTTATGTAATGGGTTGAAATTTTCTTAGAGGCCGTGAAAGGTTGTAAACTTCAGTTCCAAAATTTTTAGACTGAGTTTAGGAATTTTTTTAGTACTTTGGGACTGTGAATGGACAAATGTGGTCGAATTTCTGACTGCTTAATAGCCGTGCTGAAATTTCAGGAGTGTAGTCGGACAAGTCGAAAAAATTTTCAGAAATGTTTCGGGTATTTTTAGACTCTATGGAAAGTCCCTTGAGTCAAAAGTTGACTAAAACAGATAGTTTTTATAGGACATTTAATGTGTAGGGACATTTTGGTCAATTTCACATTATATTATCGATGTCCTTATCGAATGGACCAGCACGAAAAGTTTCAGAATCAAGTTCGCCTGATAGAATACTTTGAAAGCCCCGTATGTTTTATGGTAAAACGTTGAACTGAGGGCATTTTCGTAATTTGTATGAACTGTGTAGGCGATTTGAGCATCCGACGATAAGCTTATGCTTGGACAAGATTTGAAAGAAATTAGTCGAGAAAGGTGAGTATCAAAATCATTTTCTAAACTAGTGTTTAAATTACAATTTTGTAAAGTGCTTGAAAATATAGATTTATAAAGCAATTTTTTTACCTCTCAATTGTTATACCGTTAAAAGTTTGATTTAAAAAGATTTAAGAAACAAAGCTTGGCCTGGTTTAGCAAAAAACTCCTTAGATGGCACAAATCTAGTTTCCTGGGCCGATTATTCGATTGCGCATGGTAGGTTACGGGATATTATGACTAACTATACGCTCGGCTCACTGGGTTAGATCTAGTATATATTTATATAGTGAGTCGCCTCCGCACATCTGTGTATATAGTTAGCGTGTCGACTTAGTACATAGCGATGAGGTGTTGGTTCCGAGGTCTCTACCGAGCATTTTGGTTCCGAGGTTCCATTATGCTATATAGATCTCATTCAGAGTTCACGGGACCATCTTAGCCGAGTAGTGTTCCGAGGTTCACTACCGATGCCGTTCGAGGTTCCGAGGCAATCACTTCTAGGTATTTTAAATGGGCACAGTGGTTGGTACTTGATTAGTAGTATAGCACTTTCGTGATATTAACTAACACTAAATACCGCCAGTAAATAGTTTTCATACACAGCTGTAATTAGTTTAACCTGGTTGTTGTTAGTAAGTCAGCTTTCAACAAGAGAAATAATTTTCTAATGGGCTGTAAATGGTTTTCATAACAAAAACTCGCTCTCATAAAACAATTTTTACAATCATTTCGCATGCATTTTCATATTGGGAGGTACAAACAACAGACAACAAAGATTTAGAACTTATATTACCTACCTAAGTCTGCTTGCTCATAAAGTTTGCTTAAAATAATTTTTCAGTAATGTGCTGAAGCCTAAAGACTTTCCTGTGATCCTCATCTTAGAATACTGTGTTTTATAAGATAGTGTAAATTAAAATAGTAAAAGTTAAAATGTGGCATTTTGTATATGTAAATATTTTTGTAAAAATATGCATGCATGGTTTTGAGAAAACAGTCATGGCTAAAATTAAGGTCGATTTATCCTGGTCTTATATTTTGATGAGGACCAAGAGGTCCTTTATTGCTGGGTAGTTGGACATTTGAAAACATTGGAGTACCTATATTTTATACAAAGATTTTATTTGGGCTTGACCAATCGTGCAAACATATGTCATTGATTTTCGTTAAATCTAAAGGTGTGATTTGATAGAAAGTAAAAATTTTATAACCCACGTTTCAAATACAGCTTCGTAGTTTTAACGGCTTAGCTTCATGGTAACTTGTTAGTCGAGCTTAGCTGGTCGGGAGGTTATTGTGGAGTTGCCGGCAGATTTCCTATCACTAGGAAGGGGGTCTGTCACTCTGGGTCCGTCTTCTCCCCTTAGTATGATATCAACTTGGCGAGGGTATTTGCACAAGAGTGGAGTTTGTTTAGTAGGTTGGTTGCCATAGGTGAGTGTCATGCAGATTTAACCAGCATATCTATTTTATCTTCCTTCGGCGAGTTTTGTCCTAGAATAATATTTTTTTTTAAAAATATACCAATTTAATATGTTTTTTTTTTTTTTTGAAAATGATGTTCAAACTAGTACTTAAAACCATAATTGGTAACTAAGGTTTTAACAAAAATTTAAAATCATAGTCATCAAACTACGGTGTTGATGAGAACGTACTAGTTTGAACTCTTTCTTCAAACCTATACTAAATTGGTATTTTTTTATTTTAACAATACTATTTGGGACAAAACTCTCCTTCTGCCAACTGTTCTCAAAACGAAACCTTCGTGTAGGAAGTTCTGCCTTTTACGTCTATGCACAGCTCTATGAGAGTATGGTCTGAAACGGGGGCAAGAAGGTCAATTAAATTGGCATTGGGGAGAGTATTAAACCAAGCTAGATTCACCATGGCTCTATCCAACTCGACCTAGAGATCACTACCCCTCCCTCTTTCCCATGTAAACGGATATCCACACAGAGGTAGATCTTGGAGGTGACTATGAGAAACAGATCTACAAAACCTCGATCAATATAAAATTTTTTTCTTGTTGGAGATGATATCATTGAAGTCTCCAATACAACAGCACCATGGCAGGTCGGAGGTTGAGATTAAAATTAGCTAAAAAGCTGTGTAAATTTTAATTGAACATATGAAAGAATTCTTCACTTCTTAAAATTGTTTATTATTCATTATTTACTGCCCGGTAAAGTAATACTCTTAATCCATTTTCATAAATAGGGAAACAACCAAGCAATATTGAAGCTGAAGAAAGAGCTAAACCTTTCCCCCCGAATTATCAAACAAGCATCATGGTCATCAAATATATACGGAGAGCAATGTCGATCATCCTTGGATTAACAGGCATATATCATCATCTTACTTACCAAGCCAACATGTTATAGATCTATTACTTATAACCATATTTCTTGGAGATATGTTAATATGTATTTTATTGTGTGCTTGTTAGGTTATTAGTAAATATTGTTGGATGTATGCCCAAAGTCCCACATCAATCCCGCCGACAAGAAAATCATGATGCATCCAAATCTAAATACCGATTTGGTATGCACATGGTAAAGGATAGAATTAAATCACTATATTCATTCCGTAGTATTTTTTGAGAACAAAAAATAATCTTAATGAACGTTCAAATTTCAATACATTTGTAAATGACGATAGTAACATTCTATTGTAATTTTATTTTTCATTCAACTTCTCATTGTGCATATTGCAAAGTTTCTTTGCATATCCAAAGTGATCCTTAGTTTGGTTCTAGATTGCTTTCTTTCATTTAAAATTATTTTTTCTAATGAAGAAATTCATTTTTGAAGGAAAATTATAGACAATGAACTTTTTTTTCAAGCTAAATTGTGTCATTTGGCCTAGTTTGTACTTTTGTAGTAGTGTTCAATAACTACCATCGACATTTGGGGATCTTTCTTAGATAATACTTCACTTCTCTTCTCTTGATATAAAAATTTATTTCCTGTAAAATAACTTATATTTACCTTACCTGTCCCATTTTTATTTATTTTTCTTTTTCTTATCCTAGTGCAACTTGATATAATTAAGTAAAAAGCCTAGTGTATAGGGGTCTAATAGGTCGTGTAAGGTCAACATGGCCTAATATTTTGTAGGCCAAGCAAGGTTTTAAATATCAAGTTTATAAATGAGATGGAGAAAATTTGCCGTAACTATGACAAAAGGCTTAACAAGCCCTATTACAACCGGAAGAGAATTTGCTCTCATGATATAAATTCACCAATATGGTTTTAATTATTGGGCTTGTTAAGCCCTTCCACCTTGGGCCCATTAGGCCCGCCCGCCTTGGGCCCGTCAGGTTTGCTCGCCTTGGGCTAGGCCCACCCACTTGAGCCTACCAAGCCCGCCTAGTATAAGGCCTATGGGCTGGGCAACGAGCCTTAAAAAAATACAACATTCGCCTCGACCCATTCGTCGGTCAGTGGGCCTATAGGCCCGTCCCGAATTGGTCCGCAAGCCTCATTTCTTCGGATCTGGCGGTCCTGCCTGACCCATTGGAGACCCCTACTTGTAGAGATCATTACTCGAAAATCTCTAGCCAGAGTAGAAATGTCATGAAGAGTGTCTTCAATGGCATGACTGATGAGTAATGAGTCTTGAGAACCAAATCTAATATCACTTGGGCTAAATGTGACGCAGTCAGTCTAGTGGGAGTTGACACATAGTCCTTAACTTGAACTAAGTCGGGTATAGAATAGTGAAAGGACTAGTTGAGCGAATATTGTCTATGGAAAGGTTTGTAATCAAACTCTTGACTCTCCGGTTAATTAAAGGTTATGATGTGTTGCTAAATACCATTCATCACTTGCTCAAAATCAATGGTTGATTTGAGTGATCAACATAATCGGAAACCTAATGGGTCACACACATAAAAGGTGTGATAAAGGAATAAAATTGTCTTGGATATAATCCAAGATAAGGGAAAGTGATTTGGATGAGATCAAAATTGAAGGAGACTGTTTAGGAATTGGACCCACTCAGGATTAGAAGAATTCAAAGGCCATTTGGATTGACACAAGGGTCATTGGGCTCATTCTTGGGCCTAAAGCCCATGAGAGAGAGCCCCCCACATGCATGAAGATGCATGTGGTCAGCCATCCTTATTAATGAGGGCACTCTAATCTTTTTCCACTCGTAGGCTATTATATAAACCTCAAAATCATAGTCCTAGGGCATGTGGAAGCCATCATTCTCATATCAAAAGAGAAAACATTTCTCTCCTCTCCTTTAAGTTTCCCTCTCAAAGTTTGATCTTGGCTAGCACCTAGAATCAAACTTTAGTCATTTCCTTTGGAGATTTTCTTCTTCATCCTCTCGTGGATCACCATCGAGGTGTGCCTAGACTGACACTCGCTCGCTTCTAGATCTGCCACCAGAAAATCGTATGTTCCAATAGAAGTTTGGAACTTCGCAAATGTATCAACTTTCCTTCTATCTATGCTTCATGGATGAGTTTGATGATCTAAGGGATCCATGGCTTAGGTTTGTTTGCTGTAACAATTTTAATTTTTCGCTATGCAATGCATGAGATGCTTTTTGAAACCCCAATAGTCTCTTCATCACATTAGGCAAAGTTGTTAATCTTAATTGTCATTTTTACTGTCTTAGCTAGGGGAAAGAATTTAGCTAAGGACTTTTGCACTAAATCTCCCCAAGTAGTAATAGAATCTGATGGCTTCGAATATAACCAACTCTTAGCCTTGTCTCATAGAGTAAAAATCAGGAATAGGCAAGCTGCAGATGGCATCACCACCCCATTGTAATTTTTACCATGTCACAAAACTCCAAAAAAATTAGATATATGAGTGTTAGGGTCTTCGTTGGACAACCTAATAAATTGGATGGCTTGAATCAACTGTAGGGTTATGAGCTTAAGCTCAAAGTTGTTAGCTTGGATTGCTGATCTTCTTACGACGGGCTGAATTCCAATGAGGAGTAAGGCATAATCCTTCAAGGCCATAGGTGAAGTTGCCACGGGAGGGGTATTTTGCGGCACACTTTCTCACTTCTTGATTCAACATTCTCCTCATCTCTAAATCCTTCAAGATTTTCCATGGGTTTTTGCAACAATCTAGTAGCTTCTTATCATATGATTTTCTAATAGTTCTTTCCACTTCTAAATCAAGAGGCTATGGGCAAGATTATCGCCACCCAACTTCCCATAAACACCAACTAGTACCTAAATTACATGAAACAAGGTAATGATGTGAATAAACCAGAATGAAACAAAATCCAAAGTAAAGAAGGGCTGCTTGGTATCAATATTAGTAAAAACACCCAAAATCCCTAACAACAACGCTAAAAACTTGATAGGTGCAAACGGTGCTTATAAAAATATGTTCATGGTGCGCAAGTGCACGATTGCCTCAAGTAATATAGTGAAAAGTCGAGTATCATCCCATGGGAGCCCTAGCTTTATCTAGATTAGCACAAAGGTGAAATGGAATTGAAAACTAAATCGAAAGAATTGAAATCCTAAACCAACTTTTCAAAACAAGCAATTTGGAATAAATGTGAATGAAATTAAGGTCTAGGGTTTTGACTTCACTAGCCAATCCCAGCAAAGGTCCACTAGCCTTTAAATGACATCTAAATCACCTATTAATGACAAGTCTCAAAAATGCATATGTGAATCTTTCTCAAGTATGCACACACTATCTTTATAACCAAGTCATCTTGTATCTCTACTCAAACCCCAGATTCTAAGAATGCAATGAACCTTAGAAACCCACAATACCCATGTAACCCATGAATTTCTCTATCTTATGATGAATACATGCTACTCTATTCAATATCTCATTTGTTCATTACCTCTCAGTTTCAAAACAAATGTAAAATCATGCTAATGGTAATCAAATACTAGCAAGCATTAAGAATTGAATAAAACATTTAATTGATAAAGATTCAAACATCAAAAAATAATACAATCAATACTTGTTTATAGTTCTCGCTAAACTACATCAAAACACTAGATTAGAAGTTCAGGAATATTTATGGAGAAATACAATCAACAAATGAATAAAGTATAAGGGAGGAAAGAAGTTGTGAAATGAAGAATGAAATCTTGAGCTCCTTCTCTTCTTTCTTCAGCTTCACCTCTAGGTCAGCAGGCTCTCTCCCTAAGAACATTTATTTTCGGAACCTTAGGATGTTCTATTTATATTTTATACTCATTTTTAATGATGCCTTGTTAATGATGCATCCACTTGTGCTGCATATTCATAACCCATTTTTATGTTGGAAAAAATGGGTTTGAGCACATTAATTTAGCTATCTTTGAGCTAAAATTACAATGGGTCCCACAAAGCTTTTTCAGTGGGTCCACATGGGAATTTGTTCTCCTCCATGAGGAGATAAAGATTATATATTGAGTTGCTCAAAACCATTAAGGAGTGAATTTGAAATTGTCTTCAAACATCACCTTTTGAAAATGGTAACTAAAGGTTAAAGCTAGGAAAAGCTTGTGCTCACATCGATGAGAAACAAGACTTTAAAGGGTATAAATACACCACCTTGTAGTTGGGCTCAGCCTGGGTGGCACCCCAGCTTTTGTGGAAGGGGAGGACCTAGCCATGCTTGGTTCACCACACACGAGCCGTCTTGCGCCGAACCGACCGAGCCGGGGTTCGACCCAGCTAAACTCACCTTGGCATCAAAACGCTCATCTTCACGACCAGACGCCATGAACAGAAGACTAATTCTTCCAAGCTTCATGACTGGTACCCAACAGTCATGAGTAAGTCTATATAAAGACCACTCTCATTTGATACAGATAGATACATATTCACTCATTTCACATTCATATGTTTGAGAGAGAGTCTCTGGAGAACAAGACACCATACCAACACAAGAAGTGCTTTCTTCATGAAGATCATTTCATCCCGGGAGACAAATTGCAAATGACTCGGCACCACCATAGGGCAATAATTGTCTTAAGGAAATTGTGTCCAACACAAGACTTGATCTACAAACAGGTTCTGATTACTTTTCTGGTTTTTTCCAAAGAAACGTAGCATCTGTTCTTTGCTACTCTGGTTTGTTCTATTTTTACGCATCAAAACTACCAATCTTAAGACAATACGCTTTATTCTTTCAGTACATTGCTCAAGCTTGTAAACCAAGAATCAGTTTCCGTTTGAGACTGCAGACCGTGATTTTTACATACCGAACTGCTAAACCATTCTTTACGCTTTTTTTTTTGTTTGCAAACCGTTTCGCTTTTGGCTAATTTTTTTTTATTTCAAGACGTTTTTATATATACAGAAAACAATACGTTTTTTTTTTATATAGAAAACAGTACGTTTTTTTTTACTGCAGTGTCGTTCTGGACCACTGCACTGGTTTTACGATTTTTTTTTGTTTGAACTAACAGTTCTAGAATACGTGAATCAAGGTGACTGGAGCAAATTTCGAATACGTAGATTGTTTGCACTGGATTTGGTTTATTTCAAACGATATCAAAAGAGATGTTTGCTCGATTTGTTTATTTTAAATATTGATATAAGTTTGCACATATATAAGGTTACATCGGTTTCTGCTCTAATATCGCTTACTTATATCGGTTTATATATCGCTTACATATATCGCTTATGGAATTGTTTTATCGCTTCATCTATGAAAAACAATAATCGTTGTTTTAATATATTTTATATTTACTCAGATTTTGGCAAAGTCATATTTGATTTTATTGAAACTGTTTCTGTAAACAGTAGCCACTTTGGTTTAATATTTGTTTTATTCAAAATTTGGCTAAGTAATATTTAAATCTGGTTTTAATATATTGTTTCTACAAACAGAATTTGGTTCAGTAGAATGACTACTAATTCTACCCCCACTGTGGTGCCTCCTCCAAAGCCTGTTATGGCGCCAATGATTGTGAGTCATGGAGAGAAGCTGGAAAGTTCAATGGAACCGACCAAAAGGTGGCAACAAAGATGTCACTCTACCCGACCACCTTAATTTGTCTCGCTTCCTTCAAGAGGCCCCCGCATTGAAGGAAAATGAACCGACAGCAAGTGGCTCTGCCTGCCTGCGGAAGTACTGGAAGCATTGCCGATTTCTCACAGGTCTCAACCTACCTCCCCCAATGGCCTGACAACACACTATATAATGTGTATCACTCAATACTCGCAAGAGAACTATAAACTTTGGACAAAAGTACAAGACCGAGGATGTGTGCTCAAGAAGTCAGAGTTGAAAATTCTAGACTACAAGATGCTTTGACGCGCACAATGATCAACCAAGTTCAAGATTCTAGTGATTCTTCATGACACACATGCGTAAGGGATGTTCTCGTTGAATCCTTCCAAGTGGCCGCAATTATTGAAAATCTGCCACCACTATGGAAAGAATCAAGAATGCCACTTCAAAGCATGTTTTAAGGAATGAGACTTAGAAGACTTAATAGTGAGGTCGAGAATAGAGGAAGGCAATCAGGCATCCTGAAGAAGGCAAGGGCTTGAAGGAATTTGCACAATGTTGTAATTACGCGCACCCAATAATCACAAGAAGAAGAAGCACAATGGCAAGGGTCCCGCTAAGGTCCGCGAGAATAGTTCCAAGGCAAGCAGGTGCAACGCGCGGGCACTTGCTGCGAATCGTCGTAGTCGCAAGGAACAAGGGAACCAAGAAGAAACGCCCTGCTTAATGACTGGAGAGACGATGTTCAGACATGAACCTTCAAATTAGTCTCCGAGGTGAACTTTATCAAAAGCGAATACCAAGGAATGGTGGGTGGACACAGTGGGCCATCATCATGTTTGCTTAGGATAAGTTGTTTTCATCTATCAAACCATAGATAATGGAGAACAAATTTTTATGGGCAACTCCTTTCTTCCAGCATGAAGCCTAAGGAAGGTAGTATCAAGATGACATCGACAAGGAACTTACTCTCAATGATGTCAGACAGCCAAAAATTCGAAGAATCTGAAGAGCTCAGATCATTGTTGAAAAGAAGGGCTTCAAGTCGGTGTTTGTCTCAACAACTTCATCCTCACCAAAATGGGATGTTTGTGAAAAGGGTACATGAGCAATGGGCTCTCTAAAATGAATGTAATGACTGTTAAAATCTCCTATTAAGAATATCAATGAAAATAGCACGTCTTCTCGCTTATATACTAATCTTCAAATGTGTGGGCATGGTACTTTGACATGTTAATTATGATATCATACACATTAATTAATATGGAATATTTGCCTAAATTTCAAATAGATCAAAATCATAAATGTGATTTGTGTGGAATCTAACTTACAAGAACTTTCCAATCAATTGAAAGAAGTAGTGAACCTCTAGAATTACTACATTCAGACATATGTGACCTGGAAATTTATTCAAATGAGGTGTAATATTTTCTTACATTAATTGATGATCGCACAAGATACCGTTATGTTTACTTATTGAGAAGTAAAGATGAGGCATTAAAAATGTTTCAACATTTCAATAATGAGGTGAGAACCAACTTGATAAAAATCAAGGTAATAAGAAGGATAGAGGTGGTGAATATGAAGAATCTTTTAGGGATTTTGTTCACAACATGGTATAATACACCAAACAACGACCTCTATTCACCTCAAATGTGGGGGCTGATACAGAATGTAACTTTTAAAAGAAATGATGAATGCATTACTATTAAGTTCTGCAATACCTCAAAATTTGTGGCGGGAAGCAGTTCTTTCCGTAAATTATATTCTCAACCAAATACCTCACAAGAAAAACCCACAACTCTCATTTAGTTGTGAAAGGTCAAAGACCTTCTACAAATACTTAAAAGTGTGGGGTGTTCAAGCAAGTGGCGGTACCTATACCCAAAAGGTTAAAATACACCAAAAAACAATGATTAGGCTATTGGATATGCACATAATAGTAGTGCATATCATTTTCTGACATTCATAACAAGATATCGATACATGCCAATACTATTATCGGGAATCAAGGAATGCATCTTTCTTTGAAAATGTATTTCACTAAACTAAACAAGAGTCCTGAACCCAAGTAAAGGACTCATGATACCGCAATAGGCGAGGTCAAGGCCAACAAGATGATGATGAACCTAGACGTAGCAAAAGAACTAGAATGTCAAAACTTTTGGTCCGCATTTTCTAACGCATTCATAGGAAGACGAGCCTCAAAGCTTAAGGAAGCTATGTCAAGCCCCGAAGCTCCATATTGAAAGAGGCTATAAACGATGAAGTAGAATCCATCTTGCAAAATCATACGTGGAACTAGATCTTCCACTGTAGTTCAAAACCTCTAGATATAAAATGATATTCAAGAAGAAAATGAAAGACAGGATTCATTGATAAATATAAAGCCAAACTGGTTATCAAAGGTTATAAGCAAAAGAAGGCTTAGACTATTTCGACATACCTATTCACCAAGAGAATAAGAATATCATCCATTCGGTATCGTTAATAGTTATCGTAGCCGTACACAATTCGCAGATACATCAATGGATGTAAAGCACATCCTTCTTAAATGGTGACTGATTTAAGATCTACATGGAACAACCCGAAGGGTTTATGTCCGTCAAGAAAGAAGTTTGTCGGCCGTTAAATCCCTTTATGGATTGTAAAGCAAGCACCAATGCGCAATAGAAATTTGACATTGTAATGATGCACAATGGATTCAAATCAACGTGTGACAAATGTGTATATGTTACAACAATTTAACTGGATTTGCTTGTTTTATTCTATGTCGATGATATATCAATGGTGGCAGCAATGAATAGTTAAACTACCAAGGAAATGTCTTAATAATAAGTTTGACATGAAAGACTTAGGTGTTGTTGATGTTATACTGATAAAGATTCTAAACATCGATGGACTAATATTATCTCAATCACATTACATTGAGAAATTCTCAAGAAATTTAAACAAAATGATAGTATGTCCACGAGAACACCTATAGATGTAAATCTACATCTATCTAAAAATACGAAAAGCCTTTCACAACAAGAATATGCACACAAGCAATTGGCATCGATATGTTATGAACTGCACTGCCTAGACATAGCTTACGCCGTTAGTAAATTATAGATACACTGTGTAATCCAGTCCGACCACTGAAGGTATTGCAAAGGAGTTTTGTGTATTTGAAATACACCCAAAACTATGGATTGCACTACTCAAAATATCCAGCAATACTTGAAGGATACTGTGATGCGAATTGGATATCCGACACCAAAGACTTGAAGTCCACAAGTGGCTATCTATTTACACTTGGTGGTGGAGCTGTGTCTTGAAATCTTACAACTGCATTGTTAGATCCATGATTAGAATATGAGTTGTATTGCACCGGATAAAGTCGGTGAAGAAGCAGAGGCTTCGCCATTTTTAGAAGATATTACACATGGTCAATAACTTGTGCCTACTACATCTCGCATTCATTGCGATAGTCAATCGTCAATTGAAGAGCACAGAGCCTTGCTATATATAACTAAGTAAGTCTCGAAGATATTCATCGAAGACATAATACCGTAAGACAACTTTCTCATGGTAGCAGATCCATTGAATACATAAGGTCAAAAGAGAACATTGCGAATCCGTTAACTAAAGGTTTGACCAAAGAGTAAGTAAGTAAATCATCGAGGGGAATGGGTTTAAAGCCTATACACTAATGAGTCGCCAGAATGGCAACCCAACCTAGCTGACTGGAGATCCCAAGATCTAGGTTCAAAGGGACAACCGAGTTTTGTGTGACTCATTGAAGATCACTACGGAGAACAAATCCCTTACTCATTCCCTAGCACTAAATAGTGATGCTCGTAGCTGCTGAGTCAGGTAAGCTATGCTTTTAATGATTCTATATATCATAGCATATGGGGTATAAGAGAATACCTTCCATAAGAAGTCACCTATGTGAGTGAGAATCAGCCAGTTCTATGAGGAATGATAGGCTACATTCTCTAGGAGCACTCATGAAACCAAAGAATTGTTCAGGTCAAATGAACACAACCGTGAGAACTAATCAGAATGCAAAGATTCGTGAATGTTATTGTCTCTGTTTACACAAATGATTGAACGCTTCAAGACATCATGTTCACTGATCAATCAAGAATCCCATTACATTTCACAAGGGAAGGTTTAAGGCTACAAGCTACCTTCCTCTATACGTAAAATTTTTAACCTGAATCCCCTCTCTCTTAGTGTCGCATGTCATTCGCATTAATCTCTACCACTCTATCTATGGGGATTGCTTGGAAAATTGGTCAGAGGCACAATTAGTTTTTTATCTTTGAGCTTAAAATTACAATGGGTCCCATAGTTTGCAATCCATGGGAATGTGTCTCCTTTCAAGGAGGAGATGAAGATTATAGTATTGAGTTGTTCAAACCACATGAGTGAATTTGAAACTGCTCAAACATCACCCCTTGAAAAATGCAGAATCAAAGGTTGCTTCGTGGAAAAAAAGCTTGTGTCCCACATCGGATGGGAATAAGACTTTTAAAGGGTATAAATACACCCACCTTATAGTTGGGTTTGGGCCCCAAGGGGCACCCCAGTTTTGTGGAAGGGGGAGGACCTAGCTCATGCTTGGTTCATCACACACGCGCGCGCGCCATCGCAGTTACCGCCCCGCCCCACATCGAGCCGGGTTGGGTTCAGGTTCAGAGCTAGCTTAAACTCACCTTTTGGCATCAAAACATTGTCGTTTTTGCATAGGTTACCGTTGGACTGATGCGTCTTCTTCAGCAGACCAAGCTTCATGACTGTACGCCATGAACAGACACGACCCTTCCAAGCTTCATGACTGTACCCAACAGTCATGAGCAAGTCTATATAAATACCACTCTCATTTGACACAGATAGATACATATTCACTCATTTCACATTCATACGTTTGAGAGTTCAAACAGCCTGGTTCGGGTGTTAACACAGCATAGGTGCTTTCTGTTGGGAAGATCACATCCTGGGAGTGACAAATTGCAAAAGACTCAGCCACCACTATGAGGGCAATAATTGTCTGGTGAGATTGTGTCCAACATAAGACTTGATCTGTCACTCGCCATATCCGGTCCAATCTGAATGGCGGTAAACCGGAACCGAGTCCTGAGGCGCGATACATTATCTATACTGCATCAGACATCGGGACTCCTATCGACATGTTCTTTCTCGTAGCCGAACCAGACATGTAGTATACAAACAATTTCTGAAATAACAAAAATCATTTACATATACAAAAGAACTACTACCGGAGTGGTGTCCATAAAAATCTATACACATTTACATAGTCCCATTTACTTATACATGTACATTTTCTATTGAAACATCGAGATCGCGGGAGTTAGCTACGCGAGCACCCCATCTCTAAGACGGCCTCAGGCCGCCGATGTAGGATGTCCTGTCCCTCTAGCCCCTCTTCGGTAACGTACCTACACTTGATTGAACACCCGTGCTAAGCTTTTTACGCTTAGTACGTAGGAACATAAGCATGGATTGTCCACTAATGGCGACCGTCAAGCTTATACATATGCATTTCATATATTTATACATATTCGTATAACTTTAATTACTTATCATCTCAGATAATAACCTTTTTTCATACTGTGATTTATGTCTTTGTTACTCTATCTATACTTACTGTATTCCTGTTTCTATAATTTTGCATATCTCCATATTCATTTTACAAAACTTATGGATTTTAAGGTTCTATTACATATTCTTTCAAAGATATTTTCACAGACTTTAGAGGCCACTTTCTATACTTGTCATGTATTCATCTTTTTATGCTTGTCATATGTCTTTAAATGTTCCTATTCTTTTCAAAGTTACATATCATGTCTCTATTCTATGTCTTATCTTTCGTTCTATATCACAGGCTGGTGGCTACACTTCCATGTTATACTATTCATTTCTTATATTGTTTTATCATATATCATTTTATACTATCTTGTCTTATTACATAATTTGCATTTCATGCTTTCATATATCTATATTAATGTACTGCTTCATTTCTCATATAACGCTTTCCCGTTATACTTTTCATTCTTCATTTTCATACTTGTACTATCGATATTTTCTTATTATTTTCTGTTCATATACTTATTTTCATATCAATTTATACTGTATTTCTTGTTCTTGTAATCGTTTATATACTTTCATCGTATATAAGGTTATGTTTCATATATCATATCATATCATATACTTTTCATATCCATTTTTGTATACTTTTCATTTTCTTTTATATTCATGCCCCAGTAAATACCTTAGCGGATTCGAAATAACCGGTGTAATTAAGGTACTATCACCGCATTGCCACAAGATCTCGTCGACCGCATCCAAGGTACTATCACCGCACGAGTAGTGATCTCGGCCCATTGTGGTGACCCTTTCGGGCCACCGTGATCCAAACGTGATCAGCCATCGACCCAAACGGGACTCGATATCTGCTCATGTATCTCGCTGCAGCAATTGTATCTTTCCTATAGACATGCCTATTTATCCCTCTACCTGTGCTCCCAAGTGCATAATCAGCCTTTTATTATTTTTTTTTCGTACATATCTCATCTACATGAATAACTATTGTTATCATGTATGCTGATGAGATATACACTATTATTTATTTCGTCTGTTATACATTCACATATTTCTTAGCTTTGTATTGTTGTCTCCTATATTTCTTTACAATAATGAGGACTACATCTTTTTCTATTGTTTAGTTTTATTCTTATATCATATGTGGGTCCTATCATATATCATAAATGCGTCTATGCACTCTGTTTTTATATATTCATATGCACTTCTAGTATCTATATCCCTTTATATCATTTATGCATCATATCATTTATGCTTCATCACATTTTAGCTTATTCATGTACTCTTTCTATTTCTATCATGTATACTTTCTACTCATTCATATATTCATATATACCTATTCGTGTACATGTAATTCATTCCTGTGCTTTGTCATTCTTTTACTTATTCTACTGCTCTTAGCATTATGTACTTCTATCATATATGTATCTATTCATTCATGTATTCATATATTCATATCATTTAATATTCATGTCATGTCTTTATCTATTCATATACTTATACTTTTATCATGTTCCATCTCCTATTTGCTTATGTATGACAATCATATGTTCATATCATATAATCTTATATTCATATGTGCCTATCATTTGTGTACTTTAGACTATCATATCTTATGACATATCCTATCATATCTTATCATATACCTATCATATCTTATGATATATCCCTATACATTTCTATACTGTTTTACGACCACCATCTCCGTGGGAGCATTGCACGTAGACTCTTCCTTTGATACCCGTAGGTACCTTTTCTTACCCACTTCTTTACATATCAAATTTGCATATAATACTATTTCTGTTCATCTCATATCCTTTCTATCATGTGTATTCATTTCACTTTAACCAAGCGATTAGTACACTTGGTAAATAAATAATCAGCTTTCAGACGATATGGGGCAAACTAAATTCCATTAAATAGTTATATATTGTACTTAATTTTAACAGTTTCCATAGAGTCCAAGAATACCATAATGAGTCCCCAACGAAGAGTTATGCAAGTTGTAAATGAGAAAATCAGCAACTTGGTAAAGACCTACAGCAAACCACTGGCTTTTGTCATTTTAGGGATCTAAATCATATTTGACACTAGTTCTTTATAGTACTTCATTAAGGTGCGTTAGGTTCTTCTCCAATTAACCACTCCAATTTGGAGTGACCGAAACTCAAGATATGACTTAAACACTGGGACTACTCTCTATGCCCAAAACAAAACCAAAATTTGGCTTGAACATAGCCCCACTTTGAGTGAATTTCTAGGCCCAATAGAGTCAGAATTTGACGATACCTATTTATGGGAGATTTGTTCTCCTTGAAGTCTATTTTACCCAGCAACTTGAATAACTCAAATTAGATAAGAAATGACCAAGTTATGGCCAAAATACGAACACTGGTCAAAATAGAGCAGGTGTAATGCAGACAGCCTCGACCAGAACGGCACTACGACCAAAATTGGACTGGGGACCAAATCTGGCACCAGTACCACTCTGTTCTAGCATCGTGCTGTGTCTTCTGAATGACCAAAATTGGTGGTTTTCTCCCATTTTTCCCTTTTTTCACCCCAAACCAACTCTATACTCCATATACACATCAAAACATCCTATATTCATCTTTGAAATCTCTTCACTCAAATCCTCTTTCAATACTTATCTTATTTCAAAAATCTATCATGAATTACTCTTAAGCCAACTATAATATGGATCCTAACCCATACATAACCCTAACATGAAGATTAGTTAGGGTTTGTTTTAAACCCTAACTCAATTACTTGTCATTTAACTATGAATCCATCCTCAAAGGGAGGATTCCATACAATTCCATAAGATCCTTGCTTTCCATGTAAAATTCATACCAAAAATCATAGAATCCATACCTTTGAATCTTCCTTGAACTCCTTCTTCTCTTCTTCTTCTTCTCTTCTTTTCCTCTTCTCTTCTTCTCTACGTTTTGGTCTCTCAAAAATGAGAGACCAATTGCTCTTATTCATCTGTTTTTAAGGGCCATGTTTGGCCTTTGCCTTTTTAAACATTTTTCTCATTTTTGCAATTAGGTCCTCCGTTTCTCTCTTATTTCTATTCCAATTTTCTCAAATCCCATAATGGCATATAACCTTATTGTTTTATGCCTTTTATGTCCTCAAGTGGTAAATGACCACTTTATCCTTGACATTATTATTAATTCTAGGTCTCTCGTTTTATTTTCCGAAAATTCCTATTTAGTTTTTAATATACCCTAAACATGTCCGAAAACTGATAGGGTATATTTCGGTATTACGTATCCAAGTAAACGTGCTCCCACTACTTTCTCCGGTTTTTTCCGCAAAGTGTTAATTGTTCTTCTGCTACTTGGTTTGTTCTATTTTACAGTACTGAAAACTAACATTTTATACCATACACATCCCACCTAACAACATATTATTTATTTTAGGAATGATTTTGTATATTAGGAAAGCTTCTTTATATGATATGTATGATTGTCTTTTATTTGTAATCCATAAATATAGGAATATCATGGCAAGTTAAGACAAGTTGCTGCTCTTCTGTCCCATTCTTTCATAAACATGAGTTGCTTGGAAAAAAAAATTTTAATCTATAATTTCTAGATTTTAATTTAGAATATTTTTATTTTATTATATGCAGTAAGAAGGTATAAAGAATTATTAAAAAGTCCTTTGTTTTTTAGTTCTTTTATTAAAAACAATTTACTTTGAAACTTTAAATTATTTGTTATTTACTTTTATCACTTATTATAAATTTTTATCAAATAGAAAATGTCAAGGTATATTTTTAAATAAAGAACATAGAACCACAAATAGAATTCATGGCCGCTTAGTAGTATTTTTTACAAGGGTTTTTGCACCTAAACACGCTATGTTTTTATGACAAAAAAAAAGTGTTTGGTAATACTTTTTTAAAAAGCGTTTGTAATTGAAAAAAGGAAAAACACTGGAGTGTTTTTTTGAGGCTACACTTTGGGAGGTGTTTTAAATTTTTTGGACATTCCTAAAATACCTACTTTGTTTATCCTTTAAACATCTATTTATTTTATTTAAAAAATCTGGATAATATCATGTGCCTTTAAAATTCAACTATTTTTTGTAAAAATATATATTTTTTAAATTCTATAATCATAAAAATATTTTATAAAATACTATTTTAAGTTTTTATTAATAAATTTTTTGCATACGCTTTTATTAATTAATTTAATATTTTTTATAACCATATGAATAATTATTTAGTTCTTATTAATACAAATGTTTATGTATATCTATATTTATTCATTAGTTCAAATCTTTTTATAATCATAAAAAAATTATTAGGTTTTGCAATACAAATATTTATATACGTTATTCATTAATAATTCCTACTCATTTATGTGAATATTTTTAAATTTTATAAATTCATAAAAATAGTTGATTTAGCTCTTATTAATATACATTTTTATATGTATTTATATACTTTTGTAATAAATTTTTTTATTTATTATGATATCCTATTTTTATAATTAAATATTAAATGTCATTTTTGGTAATTTTAATGATATAAAAGCGTTTTAATACGTATGCGATATGTTACAAAAAGCTTTTGTAGAATCCCTTTTTCAGATTCTTATAAAAACGTTTATGATAAAAACACTTTCCTTATTGAGAATGTACAGTAGTGAGCCGTAACACCCTTCTAATCCCCTAAAAACTGTGTCTTACACAGACAGAAAATCGTAGCAATTGACTAATTGACTTTGAATATTACTAATAATTGACAACAACAATATACAACAGTGTATCAAATATATAACAAATAATAAGTAAAGGAAAAGGGGAAAACAATATGTACCTTAGTATTGAATAACAAACATTCATGATTAAATTAAAAAGCCAAATTATAAATCAGGTGTCAATTTATTTAATGGAAGACATATGGGATGTTGGGCCCCACACCAAGACCCATTTATTTAGTACATGAGTCAACTCTACATGGTTCCATTTTATTAGAATTATAGAGTAAACCATGCATTCATAATCTTTGAAATCATGTTGAAAAGAGATGCGAGATTTTTGAAAATAGAATATCACATTAGGAAATTTTAGGAGGATTTGAAAGATGGATATTTGAAAAAAGGAATCCGGGACTTAGAAAAATTAAAGGAATAGTGTATTTTGATTTTATGTGAAATTTAAAGAAATATTTCAGAATTTTAGAATATAAAAAAGTATATGAGTATATATATAGAGAGAGTATATATATATATATATATATAGAGAGAGAGAGAGAGAGAGAGAGAGAGAGAAAATGATTTTATATATTTGCGATATATTACAAAAAACTTTTGTAGAATCACGTTTTTGTATTCCTATAAATTCAGATTCCTATAAAAACGTTTCTGATATAAACACAGGGGAAGCGTTTTAGCTTAAACGCTATTACAAGAAGTGCATGTTAACCGTCCTGGATCTCAGATTAGCCAATCAAGGTTTGTAATATGAAAAAGCTCATTTAAATAATGACTAATAACAACAATACCGATCACCACATATTACAAATTCACAAACTGGGCTAAAGGGTTTTTAGGTGCATCCATAGGTTGTGTTTGGTTCATGAAAATGTAATAAGGAAAGAAAAATATAAACAAATTATTTTCTCATATTTGTTTCCATATTAAAGAAATTTCTATAAAATCAAAATATAATTAAAATTTATCAAAATATTATATTTTTTTAAGTTAAAATAAACAAAATGAGTTTGAAATAGCAACTAAATATAATTATTTAATTTTATCTTTATTCTTTAATTTCATTTCTTTCACATTAATTGCTTTATTTATAATTTCCTTGTATTTCTCCTTAAACATACTCATAGCATATTTTCATGAATGATAAATTGATTAATTTTCACCATGGTCATGACACCATTTAGCATGCATGTCCATACTTCAGTAAATATTCTATGCTAAGATATTGTCACATATGACATGAGATACACCATGAATATAAAATCTAATTGGAAACAACTGAAAATTATAAGATCCAATAGGGAAACAACAGAAAATATAATATCTAGTAGGAAAAAACAGTTGAAAATATAAGATCTAATAGGCAATTCACTTCTTTTGTTAGATGATTCATCCGTATTTGTACTACCTTCTGTAAGGAGAAACTAGAGTCCTATGTACAAACTCACTTTTCTGGATAATGCTCTCTACCCTTTGTAGTTCAGATGTTCTTCCAAGTAAGTTATTTTTAGAATACAAAGCAATAACTTCCTATCATGAGCCAACAGAAGCAGACCATTCTCCAAAGAACGTGCAGCACATAGGGTAAAACTCCCATATAAATTAAAAATGATCATCTCTAACGCTATAAGGGAAAGAGGTGACCTTTCCCCATGGATTGACCCTGGATGCCATGTTCATCACCCACATCTCATGACAATATAAACAAAAATATCACATTCTTCAGTCATCCATATCTTACCACAAGATGAACAAACGTCATATATATGTTCCACCATCCTCCTCCCAAGAGAAGATAAACAACCCACGTGCAGGCATCCCAAGAAACAGGCTCTCTTAGACGACTTATTGGTAATTCCATCTCCTGGAACTTCTCCTCTCTTAAACTGAAAGCAATTATTGATCTATTTTTGTGTTCGCCAGAATTTATGAGCGCTAGCCAATAGACATTCCCATGGAAGAAGGTGGCCGACCCAGATGCGATTTCACTTGCATGGATCTCCTCCACTATTGGATTCTGTTAGAACATCACCAGGGTCTCACTGTCCATGTCCATAGCTGCTGCTGCAATAAGGTGAGAATCCCATGATCTTGTAGTCATCAACCTCAGAATCAGAAAAACAAAACCTATAGCTCTTATAATCAAAAGGTGGGGCTTGATACTGTGCTGTGATGAGTTCCAAAGATGAGTTCTTGAGAGGCTTGGGGAAATCATAACTGTGGAAAGTCATGAGTAACGACGATACAATATATAGAATTCCATGACAAGAACTAGAATTGCTGCAACGTTTTCACTTGAGGAGACCTATCACCCAACGAGAATACATAGAATCCACCACCAAGTCACCCTTCTTCTGTGACTCTGAAAGGAGTCCAACTGGGATTAAGGTATGTCAAGCTTACACGATCTAAACTGTAGCAGATATTTCACGGGTAATCTTGACAGAATTTCCGCTTGGTTGATCATCAACAGAGGTTTCTTTTCTTCACAGGTTTCAAGACTCATTTTCTAATTTGTAAGAAAAGAGGGGAATTATGTTTTTCTTATGAGAGATGGAGCCTTCACACGTCATATTTTCTTCAAACACAAAAAAATAAAATCACAAAAAAAATAAAATCTCCCTTTATTAATAATTTTAATATTTATAAAGATATTAATAATTTTAAAGATACAATTATAGGAAAATATTCTTAGAGATGACCATATTCTTAAAAATATTTACTTAGAGGTTTATGACTGATTTTACTTTATAAACAATTTAACTTTAAAATAGAAAATCAAACAATTTTATTTATTTATTTATTTATATTTTTTACTTTTTATTAGGCATATATTCCAAAAGAGATAGTTTTTAAAAATTATGGACTTTTATTTTTATTTTTTTAAAATGATTTCAAAGTTGTAGTTTGAAAATTTATATACATAAAAATATGCATATTTCAAATTATTTTAAAATTGATGATAGATAATTCTTAATCTTCAAATAATGAGATTTAATAATGAGATATTCTAAATTTTTTTATATAATGAGTCACGGATTTTTTTTTTCAAAAAAATATTCTGCATAAATTTATTATATTATTACAGGCTTGAATTTAAATTATTATGAAATAATTTAAATATTTATAAAAGCTATTACCATATTAATAATTTTTAGAGATGTCAATATAGAAAGATATTATCTCTAAAAATATTTATTTTTAGAGTTTATGACTAATTTACTTTAAAATAATTTAAATTTAAATAGATAAAGATAATATTAATTTAAAAATGAGATATTCTAAAATTTTCATACAAATAAGTTATGACTCAAATTTTTTCTAAAAGAATATCTATTCAAAAAACTATTATCTTATATTTAACGAAATTATTATGGAAAATAATTTAAATATTTATAAGTATATTAATGTTGTAAAGATATTATTATAGAAAATTATTTTGTAAGATATGGTCCATGTTCTTAAAATAATTTTTAGAGGGGTTTCTAAAAGAAATAAATTTATTGATTGGAGCTTAACAATACAATGATTAGAGAATAAAATCTGTGGTGTTCATAACCTATTAAAACTCTAATCAAACTGAACCAAACCGAAATCGCGATTTTTAAAATTAATAGGTTAGGATTGGTTTGAAATTTTACAAAAACCGACACATCGGTTTGGTTCGCGGTTTAGAGGTGAAAACCGATTGAATCGAACCGACCCAAACCACCATATATATTAATTTCACATCTTCTTCAGCTACACACCTCTTCTTCTCTTACCCTGGTCAATTAAGGTTATTTTTCCATTCATATTCTGTTTTCTTTCCAATTTTAACTTTTCTGGTGTCCTTTAAACACGTTTTTTTTTCCTTCTTTCTTCTTTTTGTTTTGATGGTGTCAGCGCGGCGAAGGGCTGACGATCGGTCTTTGCTCGCATCTAAAGCGCTTGAATATTTTGATGTTATCCATTTTTGCTAAAATAGCAATGAAGGACATAAACAAAAGAGAAAAGCAAAAGCAAGGGGAAGAAAATGAACAAAAGTACAAACTTTTTTTGTTCTCACGCCCGATGCACGCCTCCGATTTGATCATGACTCTTGGAGGTTTTGTTTGCATGTCCATTCCGAAATGGTGATCGATTCTTAATTTTCTCAGAATAAAATTAAATATATTAGAGCAAGAAAGTGAAAATCGGGAAATAAAGTGGTTCCTCGTTTCGGGTCTTTCTCACTCTATTTCGGATAGAGGTCACGTAGATATAGTGAGTCTTTTGGTTTCCGAGTTTTCAAGATGATGCTTCTTTTTCTGAGTTGATGCTAAACTCGAAGAATATCAATATATTCTGGGGGTTATAAGTTCAAAACAACAAAATATCTGAATGCATTGATAACATACCCTTATTACTTTAACTCTTATGGGGTTGTAAAGAAGGAAGGGTTGTCGTTGAGGATCAAGGAAAATCTAGATCATTATAAATAATAGTATTGTTATTATTATTATTGGATAAATACATAAATTCTTCAAAGTTATTCAAATAGGTTCACATAGAAAATTTATCTAGATATAGCCATAGACTCTACGGATGGTAGTTCCATATTCTAAGTATTTACAAAACCCTCATGCTTTCCCTAACACCTTAATGACCTATATCTTGATTGAACACTATGATATTATATGATATATATCATTTCTTTGTTTCACATCTTGTTTGTTTCCCTTATTAAAGCTTGTTTATATTTTTATTTTTATTTCACCCTCTAACATAAATGATATTTTATTAATTTTTATAGATAGATGAAGATATGTCATTAAATGTTGAAAGTTACATCGAAGAAGGAATTGCATAAAAAATTCAATGAGAAGAAGGCAAAGAGGATGAATTGGGAAATAATAGTGCTGAAATGACAAATAATTATGAAGGTAAAAAACCATCAACTCCACAAAAACTTAAAAGAACAAAAGGAAGTGAGGAGACAAGAAAATATTTTGTAATATGAGATCATTTCACTAGGAATAACTGTGAGAAATATCCACGTACATCATACAATTATTGTTGTCAATCTTATGCTAGTGATTCTAAAAAGAGTGAGACTAGTAATTTATGGAGTTACTTGCAATTTAAATGTAGAAAATTTCCCTATACAATGGTTGATAAAAAACAAAAGGATCATTAGTTTTGATGCTAAAAAAGAGACCAGGGATGGTGATAGTGTTAAGATTGAGAATTTAAAGGTTGTTAAGTATGATCATGAAGCAATTAGACAAACCTTGACATCAATGATTATTCATGATGAATTGCCTTTTAGAGTCGTTGAAGGTGAGGGATTTAAGGATTATTCTCACTTATTAGAGTCTAGATTTGTAATTCCTTCTCGCATCACCGTTGAGAGATTGCATAAAACTTTATGGAGCTACATAAAAAACTTTTGAAAAAACATTTGAAGAATGAACATTTGTGCTTAACAACTGATACTTGGTCATCTATTCAAAATTATAATTATACGTGCTTAACTGCTCATTGATTAATCAAGATTGGAAGTTACAAAAACAAATTTTGAACTTTTGTCAAGTTACTAATCATAAAGGAAGCACAATTGGAAAGGTGATTGAGAGTTGTTTGTTGGATTGGGGCATTGAGTATGTTCTCACAATTAATGTTGTTAATTCTAGTTCTAATGATTTAACTATTAATTACATGTTTGAAAGATCCATTTCCTTGGAGGTGTAGGCTTTTAAATAATGAATTCTTGCATGTTCGTTGTTCTGCACATATTTTGAATCTTATTGTTCAAGATGGTTTGAAAGAGCATAATGAGTCTATTATCAAGATCCAAAATGCAGTTTGATATCTTAGATCATCTCCAACTAGACTTGATGCTTTTAAAAAGTGTGTTGAACATGTGAAAATATCAGATAAGCATCTTTTGTGTCTTGATGTGAAGACTAGTGGAATGCAATTTATTTACAAGTTGGATGCCAGTAAAAATTTGAAGCGCCGTTAGGTTACAATATCATGGTGCTAAATATAAGAAACATTTTGAAAAAGAGAAAATTAAGGGCCCTCCAGAAAAAGAAGATTGGAATAAAGCAAGGATGTTTGTTAAATTCTTGAAGATGTTTTATGATGTTACTTTGAAGTTTTCGGGATCTTTGCATGTTACTTCAAATATTTTTTTTAAAGAACTGGTGTTTATACAAAGAACATTTCAGAAATGGCTAATGGGGATAAAGTGATGGCCGCTACGATGCAGTAATGAAGGAAAAATTTTGCCAAATATTGAAATTTTTTTTTAGAATGCTAATTATTTATTGCATGTTGCTATTGTTTTGGATCCCGATATAAGTTGAAATATGTGGAAATTTTGTTTTGAGCAAGTATATGGTATGTGTCAAGTCATTACAAAAATTGTTTTGGTTGAATCAATTTTCAATCGATTGTATGAATGGTATAATGATTTTTATTCAAGTGAACTTAGGATATTCTAAAATTTTCTCATACAAATAAGTTAAGACCTGAAATTTTTTTCTAAAAGAATATCTATTCAAAAAACTATTATCTTATATTTAGTGAAATTATTATGGAAAATAATTTAAATATTTATAAGGATATTAATAGTTGTAAAGATATTATTATAGAAAATTATTTTGTAAGATATTGTTCATGTCTCTTAAAAATATTAATTTTTAGAGGTTTTTAAAAGAAATAAATTTATTGATTGAGCTTGCACAATACAAAGGATTAGAGAATCAAAAGTGGTAATCCAAAAAATGCCTAAGATTTCATATAAAGAGGATTTGATTTATCTAAACTGCCAAAAAATATGGACTTTTTTTTTTTTTTGAAATGGACATTAGAATGGTAAAGTTGTTATCGAAAACTATATACATTAAAAAATATAAATATTTCAAATTATTTTTAAATTGATGAAGATACTTTTAATCTTGAAATAATGAGATATTCTAAAATTTTCTTATATAAATACCAAAGTCATGAAAGTTCATGATTTTAATATTAATTTTTCCAAAAACAAAACACATGATGTATCATCACAAGGTACCCATTTTATGTTAAAATAAATACTAAAAAGGTGCATAAGATATGATGATGAATCACAAAGTACACACATTCTTCCTCGTCTGTATGAAGTCTTCTATCTCAGCCTTTGAAAATAGTTTTCGTATCAAAGATTATTCTCGTCCTTCAAGTCAATGTCAAATGACTCTTGTTTCCCCTGCAAAGTAACCAACCATCTTAAAAAAGCTCGAGTTTTGTCTCAATTTTTTTAAAAGAAAAAAAAATACCAATCCAATATGTTTTTTGAAAATATTATCCAAACTAGTGCTTAAAACCGTAATTAATAACTACGATTTTAACTTCAAGCTTAAAACTAACAACAGATGCTATTATGGGGGCAAAGAATTGTTGGCATGTTTGAGACTGATCGATTTGCATACCGTGAGAGGGTATCTTGAGAAAAAAGGACATTTAATTAGAAGAATACATGTTTGAAAACAAGATTCTATCATGAAATACGCATTCTATCTCAAATCAATCTAATTCAAAGCAAAGAGTCACCATCTCAAATCAATATAATTCAAAGCAAAGAGTCATCAAATTCAATTCAACCGGTTTTCGCTTCCCATCGATCGGTATGGATCAATCGATTTCTCGCTTCGAAAAACAAAGAAATAAATCTCCCATTCCTACACTAGAGGGGGAAATACTTAAGCCTACTTTCGATCCCATATTTCACTCTATTATTATTAATGAAACTCTATTCTTTCCCTAATATGTAAGCAAGAAATATATTATAAGAACACCACAAAAAGGGATCCAAAGTACACGGACGTATACAAAAAGAACACCTCAAGGCAACACAAAAACAAGGGGGAACAACAACATCAACCCCCCTAGCTCAAACCCAAACACTCCACAAAGTCCACATCAAAGAAAAAGAACTAGAAAGATGCATTATGCCCACGTATCACAAATAAAAGCGATTTCACTGGCAATGAATGCCCTCATCATCCAACACCTACTACTTTTCTCCAAATAACCGAAAAAATGCATCACTTGTTTTTCCTCTTCTACCCACAAAACAACTATGTCATCTAAGCAAAGCCTCTACTACAAGGAAAGAACACCCAAATCATACTGCATGTGGAGAACATGATTTTTTTTTTTCAATAGGTAAATTTTTGTCCCTCATTAGGGCTTGAACCTAGACTACAAAGAACCCCTCCCATCCCTTTACCACTTCCCTGACTGTGCCTCAAGGTACCAGAAATGCCACAAAACTATAGCACTACCACTATGAAGGAGGATGTGATCAATATATTTTTCCTCCCTGAGGCATAGGAAGCATCTATTAGCACCGTCCTTGAGGATGTGAAAGACAAGGATTCTTTCCTTCTTGCTTATGCTTTTTTTTTCCTCGTTGTTATGTATTTCATTGTAGTAAACCTCAGAGATATGAAAGAAATATACTTTTCCGTAAGATATCAAAGTCAAATTAACCCGCTTTTATGGTTTCTAATTTTTCATCCTTCATTGTTGATTTTTATTACGAAACTTATATTACTTTCTATTTTTTGTTTCCGGCTTTTATTTTATTAAGTGCTTGAATTCCTGCTTTTTAGCAAGCCTTGTAGGAATCAGGCTTCTTCTATTGTTTTTGTTTGTTTCCTTCTAGGTGTTCTATTTTGGAGGCTATAAAAAGTGGTCCGGTTCTTGGTAGGGGGCAATTAAAATGTTATTTCTTTTAATAAAAGTTTAAATTTCAGTTTACTTTGTGTTTTCTTCTTCCCGGTCGTTACAATGGTATCAAAGTTTACGACTTGGGAATGGCGGATGGGACTAAAGCACAAGAAATTCGGCGGTTGGAGAATTCCTACAAGCAATTGTAGGAAACTTCATAACAACATTCAATTGAATTAAAAGAGTTGATTCATATGGTGACAGCCCTCAACCTCAAGTTCGATCAATCGGCAAAAAAATTGAAGGCCATCGGGGTTTCTACAAAAGTTGGTGGTTTAATCCTCTACTTGCCAAGAACGTGGTTTGTCCCGTGCACGCTGCATAACCAGCCTAGGTACGAAATTGAATTTCCAACTTTCCCCGTGGAGAAAATCTAGCAGGTGTACAAGGCGAAAAGATTTTTTAAGTACAATGAGGTGCTAGAACTAGAGAAAGTAGGGATCGCCTCAATACATTTAGAAGGAAAGGCCTTAGACTGGTTCCAGGGTATGAGGCATCAGTCAAAGACTTGAATTGGGAGACATTTGCTATCGAAATAACCGCACGATTGCAAGGCACGATGGCAACCCACAAGCCGTGATCGCAAAATTGAGGCAAACCTTATCCGCATAATATCTATCAGAACAATTTGAAGCACTAATGGTAAGAACTAAAGGCTTAACATAAGACTTTTTTGTACAATGTTTCATAAATGGTTTGAGGGATTCAATCAAAAACCAAGAGATGATGTTTCAGACCGTTGAGTATCATAGGAATATTCATAAAATATCTTGTGGTTTGACTCTTCATTTCTTGTATATTATTCCTCTTTTCTTTTTGTACTTTATATTATTTCCTTTAATGTCTTCCTTTTGTATATAAATAGGTAGGACCTATACTATAATATTTCTATTCATTCAATCGTAAAAGTAGCATCTTTTCTTCATACTTTCACACACAGTGTCAAAGTCTCTGAAGGTTCGAGTTAGGTTTTGTCAAGTTCTTTCCCGACAATCCAACTAGTGGCTAGGTCTCACCTCTGGCCACTCCACATTCATCGCGGGGAGCTTCAGAACCCTTTGCTACCATCAGAATCTCCTCCTTGCCGAAGAAATTTCCTGGCGAACCTTTTTCGACAACTATTCCAACTCTAGCCGACGACCCCACCATCAAGTTCACTAAGACCTGATCTACCTGCTAGAAGCAACTCTAGTACTAAATCAGTTGATTGACGACCTTCATGCAATCGATCTACTCTTCAGCTACTGCTCTCCAATGCGTAGTCGATGCTGATGGCGCCAAGGTCATTCTCACTTCCCTATGATGCACTTCCACCACCAGGCTTGCCGGTCACCGACAAGCACTACTGTCACCATGTTCCCCACTTTGCTGCCTGCAATTGTGTCTTTTAACCATTTTTCTCTTCGGAGCCCTAGTTTTCGCTTACAGCCTCCTTCTCTCGATTTTTTCATGATCACGACATCTTCAGCTCTTGAGAGTTGTCTAATTTCGAAAATGTGCATTCTCGATGTACTTAGCTATTTTTGTGACCAATGCAAACTCATGCCGAAAGAGTTTCAATTTTCCAAAAGTTCCATGCTGAAGTTCGAACTCAATTTAATACTTCAATTCGTATTAATGCCAAGGAATATATTTCTTCACCATTCTCCTCCTTTCGTCCGCATAGATTCTTTATCGGGCCTTCCGTGCTTACACTCTTCAACATAATAGAGTGGTCAGCGTTAAGAACCGCGCTTAGTTGAAACCACTCGCCCTCTCCTACTCCATCATAACATTCCACAACGTTTTTTGGTGGATGCTATCTTAGCCGCTTGTTATTTGATTAATCGTATGTCATCATCCATCTTACATGATCAGACCCCTCATTCCATCATTTTTCCTAACCAACCCATCTTCTACCTTCCCCCTCGTGCCTTTGGTTATGTCTATTTTGTCCATATTCTTATTTTTGACAAGACAAGCTTCTCGCCTAAAGCCACAAAATATATCTTCCTCGTATATTCCCTTCGCTTTCAACGAGGTTGCTATTGATGTAAGTACTTCCTCCTGGACACATCAATATTTCATCTCTACCGATGTCACGCTTTAGCATCTCTTCATGTTCTCTAACCCCCGCCTCCTAGCCTCGATGTCCTATCTCACCCCTTCTTATCTTATTCTAGATACCTCATCTATACTCCTGGCTACTCCCCTAATTACTGCGTGTTTATACCCACCCGCCTCCGCAACGACAACGGGCCCTCCCGACTAACTCATTCCCTATAGCGCCCTCCTCCACGACTCTGCAATCTCATTGCCTCCCGTTGATCTCCCATTGCTATTCAAAAGGTACTCGTTCCTCTTGTAACCCCCATCCTATTTATACTTCCTCGAGTTATCACCGCTATCTTCACTCATATTATGCTTTATTTCCACCTAAACTCGTGCATAAGGCCTTATCTCATCTCGGACTAGAAACAAAGTAATGGTCAAGAAATGGCTACTCCATTCTATTGGACACATGGGACCTAATCACCTTACATGCTAAATGGGTAGTCTCCTATTATTGCCACTGGCTTATACAGCTTAAGATTGGTCCGAATGGCTAGGATATATTGGAGGAAACTGATACGCTAGATTGTAAACCTATAAACACTCCTATGGATCCAAATGTCAAGTTTGTACCTAGACAAGAGGAGCCTCTACAAGATCCAAGGAGGTATCGACGACTTGTGGGGAGATTGAACTACCTCACCATCACTCTATCGACATTTCATTTCCGGTGAGTGTAGTTAGTCAATTCTTGCAGTCACCATGTGATAGTTACTGGGATGTTATGATCCGTATCCTCTGTTATATCAAATAAACACCAGGCTAAGGGGTGTTGTATGAAAACAGAGATCATACCTAGATTGTTGGATATTGTGATGTAGATTAGGCAAGCTCGCCAGTAGATAGACGCTCTACTTCAGGATTATATGTATTTACTAGAGGCAATCTAATATTCTGGAAGAGTAAAAAACATGATGTAGTAGTCAGATCTAGTGCTGAAGTTGAGTACCGAGCTATGGCTTTAGCAACTTGTGAACTCATATGACTCAAAAAGCTTTTAGAAGTTACTTATCGGGGGAAGTATGAACAAATGAAGCTTGTATGTGATAACCAAGGAGTCCTAAACATTGCCACCAACCTAGTCTTTCATAAGAGGACCAAACATATTGAAGTAGATTATCACTTCATTCAAGAGAAGATCGCATCAGGATGCATGACTACTAGTATCGCTAATTCCGAAAGTGACCACCAGCGCATTTTCACCAAGTCTCTCTGAGGTCAAAGGATTAAGTCCATTTGTAACAAGCTTGGTGCATATAATCTATATGATCCAGCTTAAGGGGAGTGTTGAGTATCAAAGGAATATTCCATAGAATATCCTATGGTTTGCCTATTTCCTTTCTTGTATATTATTCTCTTTCCTTTTGTACTTTATATTCTTTCCTTTTAGTGTCTTCCTTTCTTTGTATATAAATAGTACAACTCCACACTCGTATATTTATTCATTCATTAAGAAAAGTAGCATCTTCTATCCTTTCTTCACAGCCCACCACTCTAAGTCAGGCTAATAGGGCTAGCATTACTACAAAAAAACACCATGGAGGCGATGGTCAAGGAAGCCAAGCCCTCATCTCGAACCACTACCAATCTAGCGCCACATACACAAGAAATAGGACAAGGAAATTACGGAAAAATCCCTCCAATCAAAAAATATCCTAAGCAAAGATGCAAGCTAGAAGAGATGAGAGGTTGTTACTATTGTGACAAAAAGTATGAATCAGGGCTTAAGTGCAAGAAGAGACAGATTTATATGCCACAGGGGGAAGAGGAAGGTGAAACGAATGAAGAAAGCGACAAGCTTGAAGAAGAGGAGGAAGAGTCCCTAGTGTCGGTCCATGCTATTGCAAGAGCCACATCTCATCAGACCATGAGGATTATAGATGTGGGAAATTATATAAATCAGATTTTTTAGGAAAAAATCAGGGTCAATAATATAATTCTAGAATTAGGTATGGGAAGTGAATAATCAAATCCCAAATTATGGGGAATTGGTTATGGGAACTTCGTTTTTCAATGTACAAAATATGTGTATATAAGTGTGTAATATAGGTTGTACAAAGTCATTCAAGAATTAATATAACTTCCACTACCGCTTTGTTTTTCTTCATGGTATTTTGAGCTCCCAAGGTTTTTAGTATTGGAACCCTAAGGTTTATGGGAATTTTCCTATGCAGCCTCCATTGCTGTACCAGTTTTTTGTGGGAATTTTTCTAGGCAAATTCTTCATTGGTTTGTACTGCATTTTTCAGCATTTCGAGGCTTCGTCTGTTTTTCGCTTATTTTTCTAGCCTTCATTTCCAAATTGATGCTTGATTCCAGCCTTAATTGTTGGTGTAATTCTCAAACTTCATTGCTGTTTTTTTTTTCTATGGCCTCACTACCATTATTTCTTAATCTCATTTATCCTTTACTACTATTTCATGAACATCAATCATGTTTTTTTTTTAATCAGTAAAAAACACATATTATAAAGATAGGAAAAGATCCCAAGTGTACACGGGTCGTGAACAAAAGGGAGCCAAAACAAAAACATACAGAATTCAAACCCAAGAACCCTACCTACTCCCCAACCATGTGAGGAAATCCAAAACAGAATTTGTATTATCAACACTATACAGATTAGCTCAAGTCCACAAATTGGAAACAAAGTTAGCTTTAATCCTTTGGGCAGAGGTGACCTCATTCTTGAACACCAACCTATTTCTAGCACGCCAGAGAGTCCAAAACAAGCATAATGGGGCTACTATCCTTTTTTTTTTTACGCTTTTTACCCACGATGGCTCCTTGCCAAGCTAAAAGGGTGTGAAGAACCAATTGAAGGAAAACCCGGGCCTAACTCGACAATTGTCAAAAAAAGATCCCACAAATATTTTTAGCACTTTTACAATGAATCAATAAGTGGTCTATGATCTCCTCTTCCTCTTCGCACATAAAACATCTATTTGCAAAAGTCATTCCACGGCGTTTAAGTTGATCCAACGTGAGCACTTTACCCCAATCAGCTTCCTAAGAAAAAACTCCAATTTTTGGGGGAACAACTAGATTCCAAACCAAGCGGGATGGGAAATCAAAGGCAGGGGAGATATCAAAACCTTTATACATGATCTTAACCGAGAACCTTTTTCCTTGACATTCTTCAACATAAGCTTATCCTCACCCGTGGGACGGAAATTTTGATCATGAAGAGTTTGTAGGAATCTTACCATCTCTTCAATCTCCCAGTCGCTATGACACCCCAAAACCGGGGTGTCCGTTGACAACCCGTTAACCCGCGGAATACTGGTGGATGTCGGGTTACCCGACACCACTCACGAAAATCGAGCAGAGTCTCCTTTGTATGGGGAGCTCTACCCAAGGTACAACCTGTCCCAATAATCAACAATGATCACACAGGGTCTATATGCGAGTAAAATAATGGCCACTTAAGCCCCTGCATCAATACTCAAACATATAAGCACATGACTATAAAACCATAGTCCATAAGAGTTTAAATTACATCACTCTTATACAAATAATTACAACCTATATATATTTATATTTACAAAATATATATTAAAGCCACAATCCGGCTTTCTTCATATGTGCAATCCCGAATGCAAGTCGCCCGCTTCGCACCCGACCGCACCGAAAAGGAGGGTCCCACGACGGTGAGCAAAGCCCAGCAGCAGTGATAACTCGCAAGGGTTACTCCCCACCTAAGTGCACATGCAATGGTCGCATAATCAAACACACATCCAAGTGCAACATACCCATGTCTACCTGAATGTCTACATGCCATGAATGAGACTCGACTCACCATGCCCCATGTACCGAGCTCTCGCCGGCTCCATCACTCAATATGTCATTGAGTAATATATCCCGAGTCACTCACCGACTCGTCTCACATGTATACGCCAACTGTGACAACTGTCACTGGTATTACCAATGACCCAAGTATCGAGCCCTCACCGACTCCATTACCCAATTCAAGTGTCAATGGGCAACAAATCCCAAGTCAATCTCGACTCTTATCACACAACTCGAAGTCTATGCGCATAAAAACATGACCGTGTGTCTTCTTTGGGCAACATAACTTTTCGGGTGATACCGCAAGTCTCTTACACCCATACAGAACTATGATATCGCGGGTCTCTTACACCCATACGCCTCGAGTTCTCACTGACTCCCTCAAACATGCATTCTGCCATGAATGAAAACCATTTCCAAACAAAGGTATTTGTTTTTAACCGTGGACAACCCTCCGATATAAATAGTGGATGTGACCGGAGACCCACATTTTGTGGATTAAAACTTCCCGATGTATATCATCGCGTGACTACGATTGATATTATATGGACAACCTCATATATCATTCGGCGATTATGATTATATTATGCGGACACACTCGATGCAGGTGGATGTCCACCCACAAACATTAACATAACCCCCACACTCAGAAACCACCATGCACCCACCTATTGTCGAGGTATTGAAATAGCACATGCTTGAAAATGCAAATAATCATCACTTCTTTAACCCGTGCGACCCATTTGGACGTTGTCTTATTAATCAAGCCCACTAATCAACACCCTATGCGGTGTTGATCTACAACCCTATACTCACGACACACCATCAAACACCTAACACAGTGTCGATCTCAACTATGCACTCACACCTAATTTCTAGGTTACCCCAGTGCATATGGAATGCATGATGCCAATTCCAACACATTCATGCTAATATATTCACATGCATATATATATTAACATAATTCAATCACATAAAACAGTTATGCAAATTCACAATCAATTACACCAAAATTAGCTCATCAAGCACTAACAAATACGAGGAATTCATTTTGAATCACTCCACCATACACATTTTCTAGTAATAACACACAAAATGACCCAAATCTCGGACCTATATAAAACAGGGCACCTCTTGGTCCCTTCACGGTTCATCACTGAATATCGTGATACCAAAACACACCACAAAACCCGAAGACATCAGTCCCGGGAGCAAGAGCAAACTAAACCTCAATACAACCGACTCCGCTCGAAAATAGTCTCGAAAATTCTCATGCGCGACTGCCTAAAAATAGCTCGGTGGTTCAGCCTGACCGGCTCAAAACAGTCCCAAAATTAAGCCCGGACTGTCCGAAAACAATCCCGAAAATTTCTAAAAATTCATATACTCAATCCAAAATTTTGAGAACTAAAATTTACGGCCTTTCACGGCCTCTAAGCCAATCCCAAGCCATTACATGGCGTTTAGGCTAGAAATAACACAAGTAGGAAAATTCCCTACCTCGTGGAGTTTGACGAAACTCCAAGATCTTGGTGCCCACGCGTAGCCTCACGTAGATCAACTTTTTGCCTTCAAAGACCGACGAAACCCACAAACCGATTTTCATAGATATGAGAAAGAAGCAAAGAGAAAAAAAATTAAAACATTTTTCTCTCTGGATTGTCTCTCCCGGCACGCCCTCCTCTCCCACCGTTTTTCCATTTTATTATTATTATAATATTATATTATTATTATTATTATTATTATTATTATTATCATTTTGAATACATGGTTCACATTGCCTTATTCGAGTCCATTTTACCTTCGAAATACTATTTTCGCTCACTTTATTTCAATGAACTTAACCTAAAGTCATTTCCCTACTCTCTCGAGGATTTTCGTGAAAACTTTGGCCCCTTAAGTCACCGACGACTTATCACCCAGAAAATCGTAAAATATCTCGATTGTCTTTGCTCACTTAAACTTTTCTAGTCACTAGATTTCGCGAGACAACGAATCTGCCGCAGTCCGCTTTGTCATCCGAGAGATCTAGAGAATTTCCTGCCAACCGAATTACTATTTACTATTTTTTAGAAAAATTGAATTTTTCACGGGTTTTTACAGTTGAGAGGTCTTAGGAAGGTTGGGGACCAACTCCCAGTCCCCTCGCCTCTATCCCAGATGTCCGCAAACTTGGCCTGTTTATTCAAAGCTAAATTAAAAAGAGAGGGAAAACTAGAACTCAACGCCTCCTCTCCGCACCAAACATCATTCCGAAGTTGATCCTCCTTCTGCCCCCTAGGGCAAAGACCACGTTCTGGAAAAAATCAAGCCACTCTTTTCTAATTTCCTTCCACAAGCTGGTCTCATAGCCTCCTCTCAGGTCACGGGTATGCCAACCCCCATTAGACTCGCCAAATTTATAGCAAATAACCTTTCTCCAAAGCTCATTTCTGTCGTTGGCAAACCGCCAACTCCATTTGCAAAACCAGTATTCCTATTCATCCTAGAGAAGCCATTCCAATACCTCCTTTACTCTTGTCTGTGCACACTATGGCCCAGCTCACCAGAGAGATTTTCTTATCAAGGTCGCCCCCCCCCCCCAAAGAAACTACCTTTGAATCCTTTCCAATTTGGCACACACTTTCTGAGGCATTTGGAATAAAGAAAGATAATAGATTGGGAGACTGGACAGGGTACTACAAATGAGCGTAACCCTTATGCCCTTAGATATATACTGAATCTTTCAGGAAGCTAGCCTCTTTCAGAATCTCTCTTTAACCGAATCCCAAACACCAAGAGCCTTATGCTTGGCACCTAGGGGAAGACCCAAGTAGGACGTAGGAAGGGAACCGATTTTACATCCCATCTCTGAGGCCAACTCCTTCGCGTTAGTCACAGGCCCAATTAGGATAATTTCGTTTTTGTTTAAGTTAATTTTCAAACCCGACATAGCTTCAAACCACATCATAATCCAGCTTAGGAACTTTAACTGGTCTTTGTCAGCCTCACAAACGAGGAGCGTGTCATCGGTGTAGAGAAGGTGGGAGATAGTCAGATCCTCACCTCTCCCATCTGCAATCCTACTGCCAGAAAGATCATTTCCTTCAACAGCACAATTTATCAGACAACCGAGAGCTTCCATTCCGATAACAAAGAGGTAGGGGGAAAGGGGATCACTCTAGTCTTAAACCCCTAGAGCTTGGGAAGAAGCCAGCTGGGGATCGGTTTATGAGGACCAAGAAAGAAGCTGTGGAGATACACCATTTTATCCAACTTAACCACTGGCTGTCGAACCCCATCCTGCTCATGGCCTGGTACAGGAACCCCCAGTTGATACTATCGTAAGCTTTTTTTTTATCCAGCTTGCAGACCAATCCACACTTTTTCCTTCTCGTGGTTGGAATCTGACATCTCGCCGGGCGATCGTAACGCTCTACAAAAATCTGCCCTCTAATGTGCCATTTTTTGGGACTTAGATATCACTGGGTCTACGACCTCTTAATCCCATCAAGCAACACTTTGGTCAAAATCTTGTATAGGCCTCCCACAAGGCTGATTGGCCTTAAATCCTTGAAGTCCTCCACAGTCTGTTTCTTAGGAATCAAAACCAAAAAAGTCGCATTTAGATTTTTAACAAATCTGCACTGATCATGAAACTCCTTGAAAAAACCTAGTACCTCATTCTTTACAAAGTCCCAGCTAAAAGACCAAAAGGCTAAGGGGAAACCATCAGGACCGGGAACCTTATCGCTATTAAGACTTGAAATAGCAGTCCAAATATCTTCCTCTGAGAAGCTTTCCTCCAGCCTGGCCCCTTCCTTAGACCTGATCCCATTGAAAGCTAAATCAAGAAGGGAAGGGCTCCAACCGCCCGAGCCGAAAGCAGATTTTGGAAAGCGTCCACCAATCCGTCTTTGATATCAGCCTCCTTGTCTAGCTTTTTTCCATTGATGCAAATGCTTTTGAAGCAATTTCTTCTCCTGTGGGCGTTAGCCATCCTGTGAAAGAAACCCGTATTCCTGTCTTCCTTTAGCCATGTCTCTCTGGATTTCTGTCTCCAGGAGATCTCCTCCGATAGGGCCCAACTTTTGAAATCAGCTCTGGCTTTAGCACGTTCCTCAACTTCCTCGAGGTCCAATCCCCTTTCCTTCTCGAGATCATCCCAAAAAGCACTTCAAGGTAAGGTATCCTCCAGCGGTCTCGACTCTTTACCAAATACTTCGCCTTAAGCCTTAAGAATACCTTTTAGGATCCTTAATTTTGCAGAGAGGATGAAACTGAAGGAACCGTAAAACTGGAGATTTTGCCACCACCCTTTCAAGATATCTTTGAATCTCTCATATTTCAACCACATCAATTCGAAGCGGAAAGGAGATGGCCCCATTCTGACACCATCACTGTCCAACAGAATGGGGAAATGATCAGAGACTGACCTGGGGAGACATCTCTGGATCACCTTGTTGCAGTGGCTCTCCCAGTCGGCAGTGACTAAAAATTTGTCTAAACGGGACATTGATCTACCGTTGAGTCCACCCCTCCAAGTGAAAGGCCTCCCCGGTTAAAGGTCTCTCAAACTCCGTGTCATTCAGATGTCGAAACCTTCATGGAGTTAGAAATCCTGCCCCCTATAGATTTTTCATTAGGAGAGAGAATTTCATTGAAATCGCCGCCAACGCACCATGGATCTTCCCAAAGGCCTTTGATCGAACCAAGCTCTTCCCAAAAGGATTCTCTGAGTCTTTTCTCAATCGGGCCATACACCCAGGAAAAAGCCCATTGATACCCATCCTCAGCCATTCTAAACAAACACGAGACAGAGAAGCTACCGACCACAGAATCCACCAAGCTGATGTGACTATCCTGCAGCGTAAGAATACCCCGCGGACCCCCTCAACATTCAAAGCTTCATAAACAAAATGACCCACCCCAAGACTGTGCACCATATCTATATTCATCTCTTGGACCTTAGTTTCTTGTAAACAAACCAGGTCCTCCCTATGAATTCTGAGAAAGTTCTTGATAACTTTCCTTTTATCAAGGTCATTCACGCCTCTATCATTCTAAGATATAATTTTAATCTTCATTTTAACTTCACAGTAGGTCTCCCTATCCCCTTCCTCCTCCTTTGTTTGTCTTCTTCCCATTATAATTAGTAGTACTCCTCAATCTTCTTAATTCTCATTGCTTAGATCATTAAGTTTCTTTCTCCTTGCCGATTTTTTGCGAAGCCACTAAATTTCTCAATAATTCCAAAATCTCCTTTTCAAACCCCTTAGTTGGGAATCCTAGGAAATCGCTAAATTTAGCCAAGCAACTACTTTCCCAACTCTTGTAAGTCCAGGTCTCTGATGACTCATTTTGTGCTTCCTCCTTTCTTTGGCCAACTTCATCGAGCTCCTCCCCTACATCAATTATCACTTCTAAAAACTCCAAACCCCATTCCTTGCCATCAGCCGCCACCACCCTAAGTGGTTCTAGATCCTTATCCCCAATGGTAACACCCCCCAATGCTCGAAAAACACCTGCAGCGCAGGACGGCAAAAAACAAAGAAATGAATAAGGGGAGACTGTTCGTAGAGGTTGTCACCGTACCTGTTCATATAGACGCGACCATTTTCCTGAGCTAGATCCTCTCTAAGCTCGCCTTCTTCCCAAATGTGTGTGGCGATCCCCTCTTTTCCAGCATTTAGAGTTCTAGAGATAGGACTTTTGCATTCTGAAGGCAAAAAAGGCCTTGAAAGTAGGCCCTGTCTCAGCCTAACCCCCATTCCCACAGCCTCAACATTGAAGCAACTAGGTATAGAAGAGTTTAACCCGTGTAGAGGAGGCCTACTGGTGGAAATTGGGCTTGGGTCCACACGATAGTCAAGACCCAAACCCAATTGCCTACCTTAGACCCGACCCAACTCAAGATCCGAACCATAAGCTGAACCCGACCCTCGATCAACCCCGTTAGCTTGGCCCGGCCTAAGTTGCACCTTCTCTTGAGATTTGGATTGGGTCTGCCGCACTCTGCCCAGAGGGGGCAGGCCGAGTCCCTTCGGACTTTCCCAAACTTTCAACCTCTGGTCTCACGCTCCATCCCGCGCGTGTAACGTCGTCACCTTCGACTTCGAGCCCTAGGCTCGTTGTTGTCTCCCCTAAAGTATTGGGAGAACAAGATGTTGGCTTAATCTCCCTCCCCAATTGGATTTTATGCTCAAGATCGCTGATTCCCGCTGTACAGCCATCGACTACGTGGTCAGAATCCTATAACTTCTCCCTGCCAAGAGCCGCCTTTCACCTTCAACACCCAAATCTACAAAGGAAAGGGTTTCTCTCGGGACCTTACCGGAGGTCAGACTTTGTCGGGCTGTAAAGAGCTACCCTCTTTCTTCTTTCTCGGCTTCCTTTGATTCCTGGTAACTTTCTCCTTGCCTCGATCCTCATAATGGTATTGTTATCCCCGCTTATCTCATAAGCCAGGTCGGGATCTTCTCTTGATGGCCCCTTTCTTCGACCACAATCGTTCCGCTCTCCTAAAGCAAGGCGAGGCTAGGGTTCGCCTTGCCCTTTGTTTTTTCCACTAGCATCCCTACGCTTTCATTTCTCTTTGATCAAATTCTTCAGAAGTCCCTCACAACGGGCTCCACGACCGTCCTCATAAACTGGCTTCGCCTGCGCAGGCTTCTCGAGTAGGGCTTGGGTTTTGGCCCACCACACACTATGCTCTTCTCTCGTGGTGTCCCGTAAGTGCCTGAACTTTCTCTCGTGGTGTCCCGTAAGTGGGCTTTTTTTAATCCCTCCTCTCTCACCCTAAGCCTCAAATTGTTTTGAATTTCAAAACTATGCTTAAGCCCCACTTTGGAAATCCTGCCACGCTCCGACACCGACCTCGCCATCCGCCGCCCCACACTCTTCCAGAAAATTCATGACCCACGCCTCTATGCTCTTCGAGAAGTGTCTGCTTCATCCCTTTTCACTCACGCATCCGTCAAGACGTTGCTCCTTCTATCATCTTCCTCGCTGGGTTCCGCCGGAGCTCCTGATGTTCTATTACTTCGAAAATACCTCCGCTACCGTTGGATGGATCTCCCACCATATTTGGAGTTCATAACTTCTGGCCCCCGCAAGCAGATTGACCAAAGAAGGTTTTCCCGTGTTGTTCATTTTGACTAGAATTCTTGCCCAAAGAAGATCTGTTCTTAAGGCTATTTCTTCATCCAGAGCAACAAAACCTCCACAGCTATCTCCCACTTTTTTCAAGATTTCTCCTATCCACAGATGCAAGGGGAGACCAACCACTCTAATCCAAGCTTCTGAATCTTGGCCTTTTCTTCCCATGCAACTTGTTGACGGAGTCCACCATTCCAGCTACATCACTTCACTCCTAAAGATCCTGCTTCCATTCTTCATTACCCAACTTGCCTCTTCAGACGAATCAAAACCTAGGAAGAATAGGTTCTGATTTAAAGGATGAAAAAAATGCTCCCTTTCAACCTCCAAGCCCTTTTGGCCCAAGCTTTCACTCATTAATAATAGCAGACCGTTTAGTCAGTTTGACTGTACTCTTCCCACTAATTTGGTATGTTTTAACAACCCTAAGTCCCTTTTGGAATACACTCCTCGCTTACCATCCAAACTCATCCTCGGTCCCGATTTTTCTTCCGTAAGTCATATTTCCGCAATGACGATCTTGAGTTAAACCTCCCTTATGACTCTCCGCCTAGCCAAGGAGAGTTGTCTTTACTGGTTTTCTTTTTTCTCCTCTGTTTACCTTATATCCCGTAACTTGCAGGGCTTCTACTAACAAAGTCCACCCATTTATCAAACCGTTTCCTTCAGGAAAGAACAATCGATGCCTTTTTCCATCTAGATCTGCAACCGAACAAAGTTTAAAACGCCCACCATCATTTTTCCTTAACTCCAAACTGTACCTCCTACCATTCTCCCTCAATTCCAAACCTTCACTTATTCGTGGTCCGTTTCTTTCTAAAGACTCCAATGCTCTTTAAGTACCTTTTGAAGGCCCTTCTTTCTCTAAAGTGAATCCAAGAACTCCGTCCCTTCGCCTTTCTGCTATGACCACCTTAACCTTTTTGCCTTCCCCCACCACCTTTATCTCAAAAGATTTGAGCTTCAACTGGAGAACCCAACTCCGCCCTGCAAAAACCCATACTAGCCCCTTAGAACAAAACAAGCTAAACACTATAACTAAACAGGCCTTTAATTTCTCCCAGAGCACAAAAAATCCATGTTTGAACCGAGTCTTTAACACATTGTGAAGCTATGCAGGAAACGGCGCTGCACAACGAGCATACACAAGTAAAGAACATCAATCGAATAGGAGTTAGACTGTCAATGCAAAGTGGATGTTGTCTCGGGATGAACATCAATCATGTTAGACTCCATATTTTCAATTGATGAAGAAGAACAAAGGTGCAACCTAACTTTACTTCCCAAAATATTCAGCCAAATTTCAGTTCTCAAGCATCAACTCCGGTTTGTGTTCATTAACTTTTTTCAAAATGAGACTTAATTTCTTCTGATTAAATGCTTTGCGTAATGAGTTTAGAACAATTGATCCTTGATTACAAAGGTTACTAACTATAAGGACCCAAAATCCAAATCATTTTGAAACTTACTTACTTTGTCCAAGCAATAGGAAAATCGCCGTTGTCGATGGAACTACCACCTCACGCTGGTCGACATAGAGATATCCAAGCTACCCCCAACGCCTGGGTCATTAAAAATGTTCTCAGTGTCCTTCACATATATCCACTAATCTTGTTTTAATACAAAACTTACCCAAGATCTAACCTGTCGTGTTATATTTTAGTGCATCCTTGTGAATTTCAAGACTGTGGTTTGGGGAGAAGATTGGACTTGCCAAGGAGCATAATGGACTCTATCGCTTGAGTATCGCCTAGGGTCAAAATTTTAATCTGGTCTACTTTGTTTCCTTCCTTTTTCTCTTCATCAAATAATGTTGTCATTTGGGTACATCATAGGCATCTAGGTCATGTGTCATTCCACATTGAAATAATGTTTCCTACCTTGTTCAAGGGATTGGATATTCAATCTTTTCATTGTGACATTTGTGAGTATGCAAAACATGCTCGTGTATCCTTTCCTATTAGTAATAAAAGATCTTCTCCTTTCTTTCTAATTCACGATGACATTTTGTGGACCATCTACCATTCCAAATATCCTGTGATCTAGTAATAGACATTTATTGATGATTATAGTAGAGTTTTTTGACCTATTTGCTCAAAAAAATTTGATGTGAGTCATATCAGAAGACCTCGAGAAATTCCAATTTAAAAGGGTAAAATCGTAATTTTTATCGCAAAATCCGAAATTTATTCTAGATCTTGAAATCGACGAATCCGGATTTCACCGTTGGAATCGCTCGCGAAATCTAGCTAGCACGTCGACTCGTTTAATCGCATACTTGATTTTGACATGTTTTCGAGACACGCACCGTGCCGTAAAACGATATTCACAGACAAAAGTCAAGATATAACACGTACTCATGTGCCATAAGTGGGCATGAGTAGAGAAATGATGAAATGGACGGCCGAAGATAGTGCCGAAAAGTCAAACTGGGAAAGAAGGGACACATTGGTTGGCGTATTTAAATTCTGCTAGAAAGACAAATTAGTGAAACAGTGTTGTCTCCTACAATTAAAAAGACCAAAAACGTGAATTGAAGGGAGGAGATGCAGAGAGTTTGGAAATGGAGTTTTTTAGAGTGAGAGTATCAAGCTTCTCTATAGATTTGCGGGAGATCCGACCGTCGGAATTCGTCGGGACAAGAAGAAAGGTTCCCTACTGACGAGGCCTCCACGCGTAAGCACTGCATTTTAAGGAGTTTCACAAACTCCGTGAGGTGTGGGTTTCTTCCTATTTGGGTTTTACAATTTGTTACAGATTACAATGTTTGAGTTGATGAGGCCGTGAGGGGTTGCTTGATCGGTTCCAAAGCTTGGAACCGCGAGGTGGAAAATTTTAGAACTAATGTGGCAATTGCTACTCTGTGGCTAAGCTTGGTTGCTAGTTTGTGCATTTATGTGTTAATGCATGCTTTGATGTGTATAAGGCCGGGAATGGCCGTGAAATTCAGGTTCACAAAGTGAACCGATGATTTGATGAGTGGATAAACCCGAGGGTTTTACTGTTCATATGAATAGTGACACGAAACTAATTTTTGTGTGAAACTGTGTTTGGTCGAGTAATTCAAGTTGAATTACTCGTGTTTGGTCATTAGCCCACGTGAGCTAATTTTTGGTGTAATGGAATGTGAAATTACATAACATGTTTGTGTGATTTAAATTATGTGAATATATGCATGATTATATATTTACATGTGTTATATGATTGAATTGGAATTTGCATCATGTATCTATATGCACTGGGGCATCCTAGAACGATAGGAATGAGTGCATGAGGGGGCTCGTGAGAACGACGATGGCTTGACTAATAAATAACTAACAGAGTGTGTCCATTATAACACAAGGGTAGTCTATATATAAAATATCAATCGTCTGAGTCGGCCCAATTAATATATCCTCTGAGGGTAGTCCACTAAATATAACATCTGAGTATTACCCACTACTTATATCGGAGGGTAGTCCACAAATAATAACAAAAATCTTTGTTAAAAAAAATAATGTTTCTCATATGAGGCTTAGGCAAGTGTGAAAGAGTCGGTGAGGACTCGAGGTATGAGTTGTACAGGTAGACATTCAAGTAGGATCATGTATTTGCTTGAATGTGTGTTTATTTTGGAGCATTGCATATGCACTTAGGTGGAGAGTAGCCCATTTAGGGTGATTCCACTACTGAGCGATAGCTCACCTTGTCGAGGGAACATATTTTCAGGTACAGGGAGCACACGAGGAGACGGCTCATCCTAGAGGCCGAATTTGTGAAGAGAGCCGGGTTGTGTCTTTGTGATGACGAAACATGTATTAGAACTCTGTATGTTTGATATATGTTGTATAAGAGTAATTTATTAACTCAGAACTATGGTAGATAGTTGGTATATTGATGAGTATTGTATTATGGGCCCAAGTGGTCGTTTTACTCATGGATTGTTTATATTGGATTGTTGGGACAGGTAAGCTATATAATAAAGCTATGTATCCCGGTAGAGCTCCCTGCATACAAAGAAGACTCTCATTCGATTCGTCCGATATTCACGAAAGTGTTTCGGGTCATAGAGAAATAATCTGACCCTGGTTTTAGGGCGTCATGTTTTAGCACGAGCTTAGGTATACGAATACCTAGGAGCTCCTGGTTTGGGTAGCCATCACCACTTTGGGTGGTTTGATGCTTTGATTTAGGTATGAGATTATCTAGGAAATCACGGAATAGAACGTATTTATATGGTGTTTGATGTGATTGCTTGTATAACATGAGTTGTATGTTATGTGAATGATGTTTATAACACATGGTTTGTGATATGTTATGATGTTTGGGTGCTTGTGGTAATTAGTAATTTATTAGGTTGAAACAATCTTAGGAGTTTACAAAAATAACCAAAATGGAAATAAATTGTAATCAATTTATTTGTTTATCGGATGACAAAATAGAATTTTTAACAAAATTTTTAAGATGTTAGAATATTTTGAGAGTTTTACAAAGGAGTAAAACCGGAAAAAGGAAACTAAATGAAATAAAATTTTAATAAATTTACTTGGTTTAGAGGTGAAGAAAATAATTTTCTAAGGTTTTACAAGTTGTAAAATTAAAGAAAATTGAATAAAATAAATTTTTACAAATTTATTTGAATATTCTGGAAAATAAGGAAAAAAAATGGATGAATGTATTTTTGGTATTTTCCCAGTAGCAGGAAAAAAAAAGTATATGAAAAAACGAAAGGAAAAAAAAATGGAGTGCAGAAAATGATTTGGGCTACTACCCAATTGTATTGCAAGAAAGGCATTGTATTGTAATATAGTGGCTCGGGATGTGCACAGTGGTAGAAATTGTATTAAAAGAGAAGGGTGAGGTCGGAGGCAGATTGTATTGCAATACACAAACCCGTATTAAGAGAGGAGGGCTAACTGGAAGGGAAATGAGTCACAATACAATTTTAATGCGGACTGGAAGCGGTCGCGCTAGCTATCAGACGCAACACAGGTGTATCAGGACATGGGAGCAAGGCGTGGCATGGGTTGTGGCTGCACACAGCTCACCGTGCCTACGACATGGCCAAGTCGGGCGCAGCGCTACGGGCGGGCGCAGAAAGGCCGGGCACTAGGCACCGGGCGCCGCGACACGGCATGGGCGCCGTGACGGCTCAAGACGCAAGTACCTGGGCCTCATAGACACGGCCGCACAGGCCATGCCGGCCTGTAGTGTTACTGGTCGGGCCAAATTGGGGCACTACGACTAATCTAATTTTGACTCAGTTGACTCAGATCGTCTCGGAAGTCAATTTTTGACATTGTCTATTAATCCTGCCTCATGAACACTGTTCATCGCAAAAATTTTCGAAATTTTTTTAAATTAAATTAAATTAAAATCAAATAAAATGAGACAAAATTTTCGAAAAAAAAATAAAATTTCAAAAATGAAATTTTTGTTGATAAAAATGTTTTAAATGTATAATTGATTGTCTCAAGACACTGTAAATGCAAGGACAATGTGGGCATCATTGGTGTATGAACAGCACTCATGGTGTTATGCCTTAGAGATATCAATTGAAATTGAATTTTGCTATTTAAATCGTGAGTAGATGGTTAGTTTGAGACGAGGACGTAGAGGCGCCCATAGGGTATCGTCGCACCACCAATATTTGATCGCTTGTGCCTTTTGCCGAGATCGTAGGTATCATAAGAAATGCTATCACACATGCTAGTACAGTAGTCGTGGAGGTCCTAGTAACCTCCGTAAGTTTAGGGCGCATCATCTTCCGACATTCACAGGGGGAGGAGATCCACAGCGTACTCATCGTTCATACACATCAAGAAAGTGTTAGAGGCTGTGGAGATTACCACACACCTCAGTGATTAGACTAGTCAGAAATCACTTCTAGAGCGAGGCCCAAATATGGTGGAAATGGGCAAGGACCTCTAGAGACCTTAGAGGAGTCTTTATATGTGAGTTCTCCCCTAAGGATTAGGGCGAGGATATGGATGATATGTCGAGGCTATGAGTTGAGATCTGTGGACTCTACTCACAAGGACCCGAGGATCACGGACATGTCGTAGTTCACGCCATCCCGATGGATTGGCCGACGTTTACGTAGTCATTATCGATTGTGAGCGAGGAGGGTTACCTATACGCAGGATCTGCACTGCAGGTATTTCGTGGGACAACATGATATTTATCCCAGATAGTATACGAGTCTAGGTGTCGTGGCTTAGCTGGTCAAGAAGCAAGCCTTAATTTGGGAGGAATTGGAGAGACCTCGCACTTAGATCTACCTCGAGTAATTTGAGAGTATGTGGATGTTTTTCCATATGAGCTACCTGGACTACCTCCACGGAGGGTCGTAGACTTCAGTATCGAGTTACACCCTTGTACTTCACCCATCTCTATGACTCCGCATTGGATGGCACCAGTTGAGTTGCAGGAACTCAGAGTCCGGGCCACAGGAGCTATTGACAAGGGTTTATCGTAATCGAGCACTTCACCATGGGACACTCGTTCTATTTGGCGAAGAAGAAGGGCAAGACCCTGATCGTGTATTGACTACTGTGCAATAATTAGTGTTACGATCAAGAACTCCACCTATTATCGAGGATTAATGATTTATTTGATCAATTGAGAGGAGCGCGAGTCTACTCCAAGATAGACCTTCGTACTGGTTACCATCAATGAGGGTTAGGGAGACAGATATCCCTAAGACAAGCAGACAAGCAGCGGGCACTCGAGTTTACGCGATGTCTTTGATCGAATGAACAGCGCCAAATGCATTCATGGACCTCGCATAGGGTGTTCCAACCTTATTTAGATCGGTTGTGCATTAGTCTTCGTGGATGACATTTTTGATGCACTCCCGGTCAGTGGGAGCGAGTATCCTTGAGGATCGTTTACGATTGTTGAGAGACCATGGGTTAATGCGCGAGTTCGTTAAGTGCGAGTTTTGAGAAACTGCGAGGTGAGATTTTAGGACAGCGTGGTGTCGGCATCGAGTGTCGGTCGACCCGGAGGGGAGGAGGAGGAGGAGAGGAGAGGAGGAGGAAGGAAGGAGGAGGGGTCGGCGTAATGTGGTTGGGAGAGACCCGAATGTCAATGCTGAGATAAGTGGTTTCTTGGGATTAGGTGGGTGTCTGGGAGAGGTCGAGAATGGGCAGGGGTTGTCCGTCGGGCGGGATCGTGGGACTTTGCCCTACGGGACAGGGGACTCCATGGTTGGGACGGCCTTGACCATAGAGAGAGAATCCGAGGGGATGCCGGGCACTTTCGGGATCTGGTGTTGGTAGCAAGAGGAGGATGGGCCTTCCTTCTAGTTTGGAAGGCGGGGAAAGACATGCTGCGGAGTTTCGGGACTAAAGGCCGGGTGGGCATGTCGAGATGGGATTGCCCTGGGACGAGGGATCCCGGGGCTTTGGGACAAGCGCAGGTCCCGGATTGGGCGTAGGAGCAGGAGAGTATATGGTTTTGTTCTCACACTTTAGTAGGGGTCAGAGGGAACCCGGTTCGGTTCCCGGGGTCTTATCTGGCCTCCCGACGGCTTGTAGATAGACCCGGAAGAGGCTAGGTGTGGGTCGAAGTTGGGGCTGGTCGGAGTTGCGCGTGAGCGTGGTGGACCTTGGGGTGGTAGACCTATTGGTTTGCGTGTCCGGGCTTGACATGGACGGGGTTGACGACCATCGGGTTGTTAGTAATTGGGACCTTAGCCCAGGGTTCGACATACCCGACCACGACTGGGATTTAGGCTTAGAGGTTAAGGCCTTTTCGGGAGGCCAAGGTATAGATGTTGGCACCTGGGATGCGGGGTGAGAGTTGACCTGATAAATCAGGGATTATGAGTGAGAGATCTCGAAATTTGCTCATGGTGGACCGGGATTAAGGTGTCGCGATATGGCATTATCGGCGTTCGTGTGCACGGTAACACATCGCGTCGAGTTAGGTGTGTGTGTGCGATACGGTCATTCACGCTCTTGGTGAGTGTGGATTGGGATTTGTCTTTAGGACTACGTCTAATAAAGACTCCTTAATTCGATCGAGGGAATGAAGAGTAAATTAGGAGTGTCTTTGAGCAAAGCAAAAGGGTCATTAATCCCGCTGGGTGAGAATCCACGGAGTTAAGTGCGCCAAGAGACCGGGAGATATCCAGAAAATTTACGTGTGAATGTGAGAGGATCGAAGTGTAAACCCGAGAGTTATGTTAATCGAGATGAAAACACACGGTCGAGGTTATCACGTAGACTTAGAGTTGGTGATAGAGTCGGGAGTGACTCGGATTTAGGATAACAAAATCGCATTGTGTGTGGTGAGCCGACAAAAGGCTCGGTATAGCCGGATGTCATTCATGACATGGACCTAGGTTAATGATCCTATTGGATTGTTAGCGATTTATGGCATGGGAAGGTCAGCGTTCTGCTTCCGCAAAGTAAAAGGTTGTGTAGGGTTACATTGTTGGCCAGTTATATGCGGGTGTTGAAGGACCTTATTGCGAGCATACGTCTTGGGGTCATAAGGGTGAGAACAATTGCCCTTAGAGAGTGGAGTGCCTACAACAATAATAGTTATCAGGGGTATATAGATGGCACCACCATATGAGGCATTGTAATAGGAGGCCATGTAGATCATGTCGTTATATTGGGCCAGAAGTGGGAGAGAGTTCCATCAAGCGGTCACGATGCGATTAGAACACCTCGGAGGAGGTGAGCTTGATACGGCAGTGTCTTACCACGGCTGCGGGCGAAGCGGAAAGAGCTATGTAGATGTACGACGTCGACCCTTAGAGTTCGAGGTTGGAGATCACGTCTTCTTAAAGGTGATGCCTAAGAAGGGAGTGGTCGGGTTCGGCAAGCGTGGGAAGCTATCGCCGAGATTCATTGGGCCTTTCAAGATATTCGAGAGGATAGGCACTGTTGAGTATCGGTTGGCGTTACCGCCCAGCATGTCAGGTGTCCACGAGGTATTTCACGTCTCTATGCTCCGGGTGCCGCCGGATCCGGCTGTGTAATTGGATTGGGGACGGATTAGGGTTGACAGCGATGGGACCTTCGGGGAGGGATCGGTATGCATTTTGGATGGCGTGACCGGGTTTGCGACGGGCCGTGAGGCTGGTGAGGGTGCTAGCAAGGCGGCACTATGGAGTGGAAGAGTCAGTGTGGGAGCGGGACACGATGCGGGCCACCTATCCCTTCTTGTTTAGGGATGAAGGTACGTGGTTTAGTCGAATTTGGCCATGGTATAGTGCCGTTGCATATGCATGTGATGGTACCAATTGTCAAACGGGACCCGAAATTCAGCACAGGAAGGGAGAATGTAAGACTGAAATTCCAATTTACGGAAAAGGGGTAAAATCGTAATTCAGGTCAAAATCCGAAATTTATTCTCTAGATCTCGAGATAATGAAGCAGTTTGTAGTTGGAATCGTACCATGAGAATCCCAATTGTAGCGTCAATTCGTGAATTTCGAGGCAGTCGGAGTTGACCACGTTTTTGAGACATGCAATTCGGGTCGCAGAAAGTAAAACAATATTCGATGTGACAAAGTCACATATATACGTCACTCATGTGCCATAAGTGGCATGAGTAGAAATGATGAAAATGGGCCAAGTAGAGATAGTCTTAGGAGTGTCAAAAGCGGGAAAGAAGGACATAATGGTCATTATTTAAATTCTTAAGTTAGAAAAGACAAATTAGTGAACAGTGTTGTCTCCTACAATTAAAAAGACCAAAAACGTGAATTGAAGGGAGGAGATGCAGAAAGTTTGGAAATGGAGTTTTTAGAGTGAGAGTATCAAGCTTCTCTCTAGATTTGCGGGAGATCTGACCGTCGGAATTCATCGGGACAAGAAGGAAGGTTCCTCGTAGAGCGGGGGCCTACGCGTGGGCACCGGTTGGGAGTTTCGACAAACTCCGTGAGGAGCGGGGGTTTCTTCCTGGCCCAGGTTAAACACTTTGTTTAAGTGTATTTACAATGTTTGGGTTGAAGGATGAGGCCGTGGCGGAGCACGGTGGGATTTGAAGCTTGGGCAGGGTGGAAAATTTTAGAAAACCGATGTGGGCCGATCTGGTACTATCCGGGGGCTGTTTTTGGGTTGCCTAGTTTATTGCATTTATGTGTTAATGCATGCTTTGATGTGTATAAGGCCGGGAATGGCCGTGAAATTCGGGTTCACAAAGTGAACGATGATTTGATGAGTGGACGGAATAGTAAACGGGGGATTACTGTTCATATGAATAGTGACACGAAAATAATTTTTTGTGTGAAACCGTGTTTGGTCGAGTAATTCAGAGTTGAATTTTCGTGTTTGATGACACGTGAGCTAATTTTTGAGGTGTAATGGAATGTGAAATTACATAACATGTTTATTAATGATTTAAATTATGTGAATATATGCATGATTATATATTTACATGTGTTATATGATTGAATTGGAATTTGCATCATGCATTCCATATGCACTGGGGCATCCTAGAACGATAGGAATGAGTGCATGAGGGGGTTCGTGAGAGAATGATTTCGGAGGGTTGACTAATAAATAGAATTATCGGAGTGTGTCCATTATAATATCGGAGGGTAGTCTATATATAAAATATCAGTAATGTCGTCGGAGTAGAGCCGGAATTGATATATCTCGGAGGAATTTAGTCCACTAAATATAACATCGGAGGCAGTCCACTACTTATATATCGGAGGGTGTAGTCCACAAGAGTAATAACAAAATCTTTGTTAAAAAAAATAATGTTTCTGTCTGAGGAAGCAGAGGCAAGTGTGAAGGGGTGAGTGAGGACTCGGGGTATGGGTTAATACGGTGGAGCATTCAAGTAGGATCATGTATTTTTCTTGAATGTGTGTTTATTTGGAGCATTGCATATGCACTTAGGTGGAGAGTAAGCCCATTTAGGGTGATTCCCTCTTGAAGCGATAGCTCACCTGTCGAACATATTTTCAGGTACAGGGAGCACACGGGGAGACGGCTCATCCCTGGGGCCCGAATTTGTGAAGAAAGCCAGGTTGTGGCTTTGATGATTTTAAACATGTATTAGAACTCTATAAGTTTGATATATGTTGTATAAGAGTAATTTATTAACTCTTGTAACTATGGTAGATAGTTGGTATATTGATGAGTATTGTATTATGGGCCCAAGTGGTTTACTCATGGATTGTTATATTGGATTGTTGGGACATGTTATATACAGGTTATGTATCCCGGGTAGAGCTCCCCATATAAAGAAGACTCTGCCCGATTTTCGTGAGAAATGTCGGGTCACCCGATATTCACGAGTGTTTCCGCGGGTTGACGGGTAGTCAACGGACTCCCGGGTTTTGGGCATCACACATATTTTCCTTATTTTTAGTACAATAGTTTAAAATCAGTTCGATACAAAAATAAGAAAATCCGCTCATACCTGATACGTGCTTGATTATTTCAATCAAATTTTATCTCAGTGGTTTCAAAAGAAGGAATTATACATGAATCATCTTGTACCACCACTCCCCAACAAAATGGAGTAGCGGAAAGAAAAAACTATCTTCTTAAGTGTACTTGGGCCTTATTGTTTTAACAAAATATACCAAAATCCTACTGGGAAGAGGTTGTACTCACATCAACATATGTCATAAACAGGATTCCTTCTAGAGTTTTGGGGTTCAAAAGTCCACTAGAAACCTTGTCTCAATTCTATCCCAATATTCGATCCTCCTTCAACCTTGCTCCTCGAGTTTTTGGGTGCACATCCTTTGTCCATATTCACAATCATAACCGGGGAAAATTAGATCCTAGAGCTCTTAAGTGCGTCTTTGTGGGGTAGTCATCTACTCAAAAGGGATATAAATGTTATAATCCATCCACTAGGAAACTTTATGATTCAACTAATTTTACCTTTGTTGAAAATAAGTCATACTTCTCCACTCCTTATCTTCAGGGGGACTGGGGGAGTTATCTATACTTGAAGATAAGGAGTCAACCTTATCACCATTAGAAATAATCCCCTCATCTAAGTCATTTAAATCAAAAGAAACCACTTCAGTATTACTAATGTCTTTGGAACCTATTCCAATCTCACAATTCGAAGAGTCAATAGAGGAAAAGGAAGAAGATAGTAAGATCTTTGACTAGTTTCAATTTGATCATATGTATGCAAGAAGAAGGGATCCCATGGCAACAACGAGGCAAGAACAATCTACAGAACCGAATCTAAGAAATGAGGTAACAATTCTTGAACATAACCCAGCTCCTAATCTGCCATGATCTATCTATAGCTTCAAAGAAGGAACCTAGAATGCACGAAAAGGCCACTATATCCATTGTCTCACTTTGTGTCTTTTGGAGAGATTTTCAGCAGATCTACTTCAAAGCTTCTCAACTTTAAGCACTATTCCTGACCAACTCATGCGTGCGAAGCACTATCAAGAGAGACTAGAGACTTTGCTATATGGAGGTTGAAATGGATGCATTACAAGAAGAACAAAACTTGGGATGGATTATTTACCTATTGGTAGAGAAACTAGTGGGCTGCCGAAGTGGGTGTTTGTAGTAAAATTTAAAGGTGATGGATCCTTTAGAATGATACGAGGCTTGAGGCTAGTTGCAAAGGGTGCCTTTCGAACATATGGAGTGGATTATCAAGAAACATTTGCTCTAGTGGCAAAATGAATACAATAAGAATTTTTCTATCCTTGACTCTTAATTTTGATAGGGAATTGCAACAGTATGATGTAAAAAATGCTTTACTTCATGGTGATTTAGAAGAAAAGATTAAAATGGCATTCACTAGGGGTTCAATGGGAATGATGGAAACAAAGGTTTGTTAGTTAAATAAGGCACTATATGGGTTAAAAGCTTGACCCCACGTGCTTGGTTTGGAAGGTTTACCAAGGTTATGATAGCTAATAGTTTCATCAAAACCAAGGAGATCACTACACTTTTCATATATATATACTTATATATATATAATGGATTCTATCCTCTATAAAATCCATCGTAAAGATGAATTTGGCTTCAATGCACATAGGAAACAAATTTTAGCAGTACATTTTTATGAGTAAATGCTTGTGTTCTTGAAATACAGAAAATAGGAAAATAAAGAAAAAAAGAATAAGAGCACCATACTACATATCAATCACATTAATAATATGGAAATGGAAGCACACATTATGTGGCAATATTCCCTATTACACAGGATCTTGGGGGTTTGCTATTACCCTTGAGGGTTGGATATTGGTCTTGCCGGCCAATGTGAGTGAGCTTTTGTCTCCATTGTAAGCATCTTCGATGATATTTTTCGCGAGGGTAGTCGATTTGGAATTTAAAAGAAATAGTTTATATGCTTTTCCTATCGGTGGATCTCGAGTTAAGAACTCAACTAACATACACACATTCAAATATTTTGAATGGACAAAATTATCAAATACCAAATAATGTTCCAAGATTGATAAAGAGATGAATAAGGTGAGTAAATATTTTGATAAATAAAGGATATCCAACACAATTATTATTTTTATTGTTATTGTATACACAATGTCATAGGGTCATAAAAAATTTAACAGAAACAATGAAAATAAATTCAAACAAAATTTTATTAAAAGTGAAAAAATTGTGGGAAACAATCTTTGTAGACAATATTATTTTGCAAAAGAATATTTCCTTTGATTCTTCTACCTCAATCACAATTCGAGATGAAGATGATAAAAAAAAAAATTTCTAAGAGATCAACCAAGGATTGCCTATGGCTTATTCCAGTGAACTTGAAATGTGAAGATTGCATGTGTGGGCAAAATGCAGTGTAGTGCTTCTTTTCATTTCCATTTGACTTACTGCAGGAGATTTTACTTGAAGCTTTCTTTCTCATCTTAGAGTCATTTTATGATCCGAAGAGTCTCATTGAATGAAGTCACCGCACATTTATAGCTGAAATTTTTTTATAGGAAAAAAAACCAGCAAATATGTTGAGAGGGGCAATACCAGGGCACCACACTGTACCCAACATACACAAAAAAAACCAGTAACTACAGTAGACTGAAAATCGGCTATACTTCTTGACCAGAACCGGAGAACATACTTTTAAAATCATTTTCATCCTTTTAACCAGGGCACCACAGCCGAACACAGCCTATTTCTCTCTCCAAACTGTCCAGAAGAGGTAGATAGGAGCAGCCATTCATATCTTTTTTTTCTGGTGCATGAATCTTGCCACCCAATCAACGTATCTTTGATTAACCCAAAGGTGACTCCAAAAATTGAAAAAGTAAGGCCCATAAATTCTGAGCCTTTGAACTCATTTATACATGATATAGGGGGAACAAATTTTACGATCCTCAAAAATTTTTTTTTTTCACATCTATTCACTGAATTACATCATAGTATTTTGTTCCCTCACAATCTTTTGTCTCCACGGGACTCGAACCTTGGACCCTCCCTATGCCCACCCTGGCTCTTAACCACTTGAGCTGGGACTCATTAAATCCTCAAGATTTAGTTGCTTAATTCAAAGAAATGCAATTCCTTGATTTTGGCAGCTGTCTTCCCTTCTTTAGAAAATTAACAAGAAGAAAATTTGAATTTGTCAATAAGAATATTTATTTAAATCCTCTTTTGACAATCTTTGCAGGTTGGAATAAGAGATTGGAAATATTATAGGTTAACAGTCTTTGCAGAGAAAATATTCTTTTTGCGAAAATAATAGTTCCTCAATTGTGCACGTTGATCACAATTTGAAGGCGGTGAAAATTAAAATATTTTGTTTTATTGAGAGTCATTTGTAACTTATTCCCAAATGAAATTCTTGAAATTCAAAGATAGAAAATGTAGGCGAAAATGACGTATATAGTGCTTGTTTTGTTTTATGGACATGCAGGAAGATTTTGTGAGGCATTTTCTTCTTTGTGAAGCCTTCTTTCCAATATAATGTCATTTTTGCCAATTTAAAGAAGTCCCTTATTGAACGAGTCACCTCTTATTTATAGGTGAAATTAGCTAATTAAAATTTGAAATTCCCACGTTTTAGTTGCTTAATTCGAAGAAATTTGGTTCCTTGATTTTTTATTCATTAACGAAATTTCCCAACGAAAGAATAGTAATTATGTTTTTATTCTCTTTTGAATTCAGTTCAAATATTTGTTTCCATTTGGAATTTGTAATAAGAGAATATTTGTTTTAATTATCTTCTAACAAAAATTTGATTAATTTTGAAAAGACCAAATTCTGTAGTCTTTTAAAGTTCACCATGTGTTACCTTTCTGATACACCACATGCCACTTGTCAATCTCCAAATTGACAAATGATAATGTCTAACTAAAATTTTTATGTCTATAATTATTTTTATAGAAATGAACCATAAAGATAATCAGAATATGCAGGATATATACAGCGTCAATGACCAAACAACATAAAAAAGGAATCAACAATAATATAAATAATAGAAATTAGCCATCAAGGTAACAGAAATACAAATGGTAACAGCTAAGATGACCGGACAACAGAGAAAAGGAATCAACAGCTGAAACTTAGTAGAATAAACCAACTCATGCAGGTAGCTAAGAATTTATAGACTTGCATGATGGATATACCTGGCTTGTGGCGCCTGTATAAATCTTTTCCTCAAACCTAACAGCGATTTCCTGAGCTCATTCCGACCCTCTTGTCCAGAAACAGGGAGATGCCTCTTCAAAGTGTCAATTCTAGAAGTAAGAAACAAACAACAGGTTGGATGGATTATTGAAATGAAGTAATGAAGAAGTTCTTAATTCTCAATTAGAAAATCACAGTAGCAATGAGTAAACCATGTCTAGCAGATATAAAAACCAACACACAGCATTGCATGGAACTCAAATTTAGAATGCACAGTAAAGAACGCTGAAAATGATGTTTCAAACCTTATTTCTTAAACTTCATAGGCAAGAAACTTCATTCAGAATTTCTTGCTGAAACCCTATGCCAGTATTTAACATTTTTATATTTCTAGTAACTCCAGAAGGATGCCTAGTTTACAGGATTTTCTGTCATACTTTCAACCTTTGCGGCACATTTTATCACATTTGCTGCCTCCAGCCTCTTCCCTGTTCTTGCATGTTTATGTGAGAACTCACTCATCTATAATTTACAATGTGAACCAATATTCAGACGATGGGAACCAAGTGCATACTCCTCATCCTAGAACCAACTTCAACATCAAAGATGATGCACCATAAACAACTCACATGAGTTCTGTAAGCCCTAGGAAATTTGCTTCTAACGATTATAGAAGGTAGCGTTGTCTCATCCATTAAAAGCTTTTTCTCAATCATCCATTCTTCAGTCAAAAATTGTGCAATTAGTCTGATAGCTTACATAAATGGATAAGTGAGAAGCATAGGCAATCATCAGGATCCTCACTTTTATCCTACTAGCTGTCCACTTTATTTAGAATTATCACCTTTCATTTATTTACATAAGAACTGAACTACGATTGACCACGCTGCACCGGTCAACATAGATAGAGCAACATGTGCCAACTAAATCTGATCGGGGAGAGTGTGAGAATGTGAAGCTTCAAAGGAAGCATGTGCCACCCCAATCAAGTTTGGCACAAAATTTCAAAACATAGGACCCATGGAACAATAAGGAAACTGAATCAAAATGGAAGCTGAAAATATCGATTTTAGAAAGAGCTCAAAGGAAGCAGCATTTCCCATAACCCCATCAACTACCCAGCCAAGAATATCTGTAATTTCATCAATTTTATCAGGGGAAATAAACTCTTTGGGAATAAAAATAATAATCCAAACAGAAATATCCATCTAAATCAAGCAGCTCGACACCACACGACTCTAAAACCTAAGCCCGGGTCCAAACCAGCTGTTGGGAATCGCATGGCACGATAATACTTTTTAAATATAAAACAAAGACAAACACCAAGATTTTAAGGGGAAACCAGTGCAAGAAAAAACCATGGGCAAAGGAGAAATTACCCGAGCAGAAAGGTCCATACCAACCCTTGTGGGATCAGTTGTGTGGACTACGAGGGCCCCGCTGCTACCACAAGATATCCCTATTTTTTCTCAAATTTTTCTTTACACAAAAGAGCCCAAAACCAAATTCAACACCTTTAAATTATTTTTCTTAATTACTCAATTCTGGTCCAACAGGTAGTCCCCGCACTGTGAGCTCAGGGACGCAGCTCCAAAACCAACTCTCAATGATTCAAAACAAAAACAGTCGACACAACCCATTACCCACCACCAAAAACATTCTCAAAGTACATGTGCTTGAACTGAAAACACTCCAAGATATCACAAGAGGAAAAAGAAAAAAATAATCAGACATCGGGAAACAAACAACACTCACATCTTGTTCACAATCCTTTGAAGAGCGATAATCGAAGGTGGCAACTCAGTCCTCAATCGGCCGTGTCCACGTAACAACTCAAACTGACCAGGTCTCCAATTATTGGCATCCATCAAAATCTAACTGTCCCACAGCAATCCATGAACCAACACTTTTGAGATCAAAAATAAAAAATCTTGTAGCTGAGCCCCAATTCAACTTCCCTAGAAACACGAAAGCCGCTGTCCAGAATCAAAAAATTGTTATGATTTTTTTTTTTTTTTTGTAAACGATAATTTATGAATTTTTTTTTCCTGAAAGATAATTTATGAATTTTTTAAAAATTATATTTTTTTTTTTATGAATTATATATTATCTTTTTCAAGAATATATTATTAAAAATATATATAATTTATGAATTATTCTAAAAAATTATCCTTTTATGAATTATATATTATCTTTTTGAAAAAAATTCAAAAACATAATTTATTAATTGTTCAAAAAACTATTATGAATTCTTTTTTTTCTTAAAAGATAATTTATAAATTGTTCAAAAAATTATATTTTTTTATGAATTATATATTATCTTTTTCGAAAAGAATATATTGTTCAAAAAATATAATTTTGAATTGTTTAAAAAGTATTATAATTCTTTTTTTTCCTAAAAATAATTTATGAATTGTTTAAAAATTATTTTTTTTTCTTAATGAATTATATATTATAATTAAAAGAATATATTGTTAAAAAAATAATAATTTATGAATTGTTCAAAAAATTATCTTTTTTTTATGAATTATATATTATCTTTTTTATAACTCAGAAACGGGTTAACCTAACCCATTCGGTCCATGGGCCAAAACAGGTCGGGCCATTTCGGCCCACATTTATTTGGACCAGCTTTTGGCTAGCCCAACCTTGCTTAATGTGGGCTGCGGGCCAAAACGGCCCAAATTTTTTAAAAAATGCTAAAACTTATAATTTATCTAATTTTATCATTCTTCAAATAAATAAAAAACAGCACACAAGTATTTTATAATAGTTAATGCATAAATGATGGAACCTGGACAATATAATAATATTTAAAGTCTTAAATAAAAGTAAATAATGTTAAATATCATTATAAATTTCTAACCAAACTAACTAATAGCCATACAATTAAGTACAAACTAATGTAATAATTAGAATTAATGAACCATAAACCACAATCAACTTCAAAGTGTCATGCTAAAAAATGAAATATCAAATTGTAAACATGTCAAAGTTTAATAAACAAGACTAAGAAACATGTTCATATTCAAAATACTAAAAAAAATAAAGTGACAAATAAATGATATCATAAAAACTACAAATCAAAGTTTCAAATGAAATCCATTGCCCTTGATCTTCATCTTCATTAGTATGGTCACCATAGGTAGAAAAGACTTGATTGATTTAGATGAGCCAACCCTGCTCAATATGGTCACTCTAGACAAATAATTATATATATATATATATATATATATATATATATATATATATATATATAATATATATATATATATATATATATATATATATATATATATCATTTTAAAATTAATAATAATAAAAATTTAAATTGATAACCCCGCCTCTAACCTGCATGAGTTATACAATTCGCCAAGCCAATAGCCCGATTCTATTCTGACCGCTAATTCCAGTACCGACCTCCAAAATATCGGGCCAATTCGAGCCGGCCCATCGGGCTCGACCCATATTTTCAACTCTAATATATTTTAAAAAAAGAAGAATATATTGTTTAAAAAAAGATAATTTATGAATTATTCAAATAAATTATTATGAATTCTTTTTTTTTCCTAAAAGATAATTTATGAAGTGTTCAAAAAATTATCTTTTTTTTTTCTATGAATTATATATTATATTTTTTGAAAAAGAATATATTTAAAATATATATATAATTTATGAATTCTTT
>JAEQBH010009088.1:0-66179 GCA_016808115.1 Tetrastigma voinierianum | reverse complement strand
TTAAGCATCCTCACCTCCAAGTTCAGTTTTGGAAGAAATATAATGAGGAGACGGAGTGTGTTTTCGTTGAAAAACTCCTGGGTTAATTCTGCACAAGCTTCAGCAACAGGTTCATTTTCAACATTACCATAGAGTATCAACTTTAACTCAAAGATAAGCTTACTCAATTCTGCCATCTGAAAACAATTTCTCACATCAATCACAATAACAGAGGAAGATCTAACTAAAAAGAAGCAGCAACTAGCAGATAAACAATTCATGAGGCTGGCTGCCTGACATGTCAATGAATAAATACATGGGAAATTGCCAACTTTAAAAGGGTAACAAAAATGAAAATCCAGGTTCATGACAAAGGCAAATTATATATTTTATATATTTCAGAACTATAATCATCTTTCCACAGCCCACAAAGCATAGCAAGCCATTATCCTACAGTCTCACTTACTTGGTTAAACTAGAAATATGGAAGATAAAGAATACCTCCTAAACATCTGCTTCATCCACCACTATTTGTATACATAAAAAGACCACAACTTTAGAATCTGTTTTCAGAATGTTTCTGAAAACAGATTTTGAAAATAGTTATATAATATCTTTTAGAACAAAAATTTGTTTAAAAACTATAAATATTCTCATCCTACTTTTGTGTTTTCACATATTTCTCAAATAATTTTTTTATCTGTAATGCTTTATTTTCAATCATTCTCCACATTAATTGTATCCAAAAAAAAACTAGGTAAAAACATTTAAGAGCAATTAAACTAGTCATCAAAGAAATACCATATTTTCATAACAATTCCCGAAAACCTGTTTTGGTAGCCAGTGATACAAAATTTTTCTGGATAACAGTTCCCAAACAAAGTCTTATGCTTCCTTACACCACCAAAAAAAACTAAACTAAAAACTAAAATCTTTCTTCCTTGAACTAAAATCGCTATAGAACACTGGTAACTAGTTGATCAATGATCCAATTTTGACCCCATCAAGAAATTGTCACAGTAATTATAAAGATCAACTTTCCATATATGAATCTCATTTATGAGATTCAATTACAACAGCATTCAACTCTTGTGCTTGCATAACTCAAATCAAGCCCAACTCAACCAATTACGTAATTAAATAAAAAAGAACAAGAAAGAAAGAAAGAAACTTGATGAGAAAATATTCCGAGTGGAGCTTGATCAAACTCAGATCTTGTTGCAATGAAACCATGTTTGGATCAATTTACTCCGTAGGTACTCTAATCTGATTCAAAATTTTCTTTTTTTTCTCAAAACCAACGGAAATGTGAGAAGAAACTCATTAACTCTAGTACAGCTATCAAAATCATTCCCAAGGTTATCATTTTCCAAATGAATCAAACAAATTTAACCACAGAAATGTGCTGAAAAACACATCGTTCACCACTGGTTCTGTCTCAAACAAAGATAGAACTTCAAACAAACCATAAATCAGACGGACCTTCACTTCGCGCTTGGCGTCACGGTCGCTACAGTGGCTGAGGTATATCAGAAGGTCGAGAGTTTGACGGACGAGGTAGGCCGGAGTCCGAGGCTTGGCCTTGAAGAGTGCTCTCATTTTCGTGTAGTGCCGGGATGAAGAGCAGGATTTTCCGGGTAGACTCTTGCAATTCACTATCTGCGCTTTGCTTTTGTGGCCTTTTCTTGGTATGTATGACTATGGTGGATGCGGTTTATAGAGCTGTTTGTTTCTGGGGAAAATCAATTGATTAGTAACGTTGCCACCATATACACGTTGCTGGTTCGATTTTGCCTGTTTTGTTTTTTGTTTTCCTCTTATGGATATAAAATGACGTCATTTTAGGGTAGGTGTAGGGCCAGACTAGGCTTCCCGCGAGTATTTAAAAAAATGTAGCTTTGTATTTTCCATGCCAGCACTTGCCAACTTCCCAAGAAAACTCTTTTTTTATGTTTCAGTTCACTCCACAATTAAATACATACAAATAATTCTAGCCTTCTTTTTTCTAACTTCTACTCATTTTCCTTAGGAAAAATAGGTTTCATGTTATCAAATGTCAATACACTGTTAAGACAGTAAGAAGTGATGGTTTAATCCATGTTTGTTCGAATAATTATAACAAAATGTGTAGTTTGGGTGAGATGGTATTATCTATAAAATATAATAGCCTTTCAAATTTGAGATTGAACGAGACTTTAAAGTAATTATAGATTGTTATAATAAAAAATGGTTTATCTAATTCAATTATTCTCTAACAAGGATAATTAATAAACATTTGTTGAAACATTTATAGGAAAGCCAATGTAACAAACAGATTGTTTAATGTTAAAGTATTTATAATACCGATTCAAATATTTGGCAAGAAGATTTTCTTAAATGTTAGAAAATTACCGCGGGATGATCATTTAATCAAGCTGCATTGTCTAGGGTTCTTTCACCAAAAAAGTTATCAAATGTAATAAAGATTTGGATTTATGTGATTCAAGCACGTAAAAAATGAATAAGTCAATATACTATCATAAATTTAATAATCAGATAGTACATTTACTAGTTACGTGCAGATATCTACTAAATATTATAAGATATTTGCTAGTTATAATAGCATATCAATTTCCATTACATAATTTTTTTTTGCAACTTGATTTACCTAAATCAAATTCTTCATAACTTAGTATAATAATTTTCAAATTGATAACTTGAAATTTGCTTTTCCTTTTTCCTTAAGTAAAGATGGGTGATTTTTTTTGACATTCTTAATATGAAATCATTGATCTATATCTCTTTCTATCACTTTCTCAATAAAGTGGTTCTTCCACATAGAGTTTTAATTTGTTTTTTAGCTGGCTGTTGCAGTGTGGTTTTGTATTGTTTTATGATGGTTGTTTATTTGTCATCTTATTATTATGGCGACATCAGATGCTATTCAAACGCTAAAGCACAAAAGACAAAAGGAAAAAGGGTAACTCCCCATCTTCGTCCAAAAATTAAAAACTCCTACGTTTGAGTTAATATAGTAATCTTACTAGTAGTTTCGAGTTCGAGCCTTGTAAATATAGTAATATTATGTGGTCAAACCAAATATATATAGTAATCTTATTGGATTTTTTGAATATTTTGAAAATATTATTATTTTTTATTTTTCTCTTTATAAAAAATAAAATAAAATTTTATATTAAAATAATCTTCTCAAAATATAAATTTACTCTTATATTAAATTTGTCCTTTTAAAGACCGAGTCTCTTAAACTTTTTTGGGTTAAACTGCCTTTTGCCATATATATATATATATATATATATATATATATATACATGGACAGTATTATGTTCTATTGAAAGAGTGCTATTTTCCAAAAATGAATTCTACTCAAAATTAAAGAATATCGTAATTTTAAAAAGTTTTTATGTTACTATTTAAAAAAAAAATGAATATTAAAAAAAATATAAAACTCTTGTATAAAGCTTAAACCCTCATCTTACCTCCATATAAATAATAGTTGGATAAAGATATGAACTCAAATATAATATAATTATTAAATAGGTGACACATGAATAATTAGATATAATCCTGTTGTTTTGTTTAAATCAATGTAACTATATCCCATCTATATCATAAATATGAAAAAAAGGTGTATCAGGTTCAAGTTATATTGATGAATGATATAAAACTTTAAAACCTTTAATCTCTCCTTAAATTAAAGGAAATTTATATAAGATATTTACTCAAAAAAAAAAAAAAAAAGAATCAATCAATCACAAACATATTGTTGTTTATTTACAAAAGTAAATACAAATATTTAAGAATTTTTTTTGTTCGGAGTTGTTTATATATATATATATATATATATATATATATATATATGGAAAAGAAAAGAAACAACACTTGCTGTCACTTGTGATGATTAAACATGTTGTATTTGTCTTAATTCAGTTACCAGTTGCCTTCTCTCTTTCAAATACTACCTGAACCAAAATCACTATCAGGAACCCTTTTATTCAGTAATAAATATAAGGTTGTGAAAGATAATTCTAATTTTAATTATATCATATATAATTAAAACTAAATAAAAAAAAGAAAATCATTTTTACTTACTTTTGTTTTTCTAGCCAGCATTTTCAGAACAAAACATCCTAAATAGATAGAATTCTGATATATGGAAACTTATCCATGATTGTTTTGATGAAAGAAAAAGATCTGACAACGAAATATTTGGCCACTATCGTAGAAACCCATTCCTCTTCCATTATAAAATTATCATGCATTTCTGTATTGCTTCTATTGTTGGTTCGACTACATAAGAAACTTTATCTTGGCCTCCATCTCTATAGATATTATGATTGTGATTCCAGTTCAGCTACTGAACATTTGAAAATAAATTAAAACAAATATAAACAAATCTTTCACAACAACCAACCATGCACATTTACGATATAGCAAATTATAAACAAAAAGACAAAGTTAAGAAACAAAACAGTAACTGACAGCTCACTTCTTTATATCATTTACAAGAAAGAACTCCAATGCAGCCACAAAACACAAGAAATGACATTTCAGAATCCTCGAACAAATGCTTTATCCAAATACTGCTTTACTCTAATTGCAGCGCTAAAATCTGGACAATATTTTATCAATTCAACGTTTTTTTTATTGCACCATAATTAAACTCACAACACGACGAATATGACGCTGGAGAGTAAAAACAAGAATCACCAACCCTATTTCAAACCTCCCCACCTCCTCTCCAAAGTTACTACAACATGCCACCCCAAAACCTCGATTTACATTTCTCACACCCCATTGGCGCCTCGATTGCCTTTTTGCCATTTCCAAATTTTGCCATTGGGATGACATTCTCGATAAAGAACTCCCGTCGGAGTTGCTTCAACTCCTTTCCTTAAAATGATAACTTTCAATGGGCCCGCTTATAAACAATCACATGCCTTTTCCTTCCAAGGTCACCTCACATATTTTTATAACTACGATGTCCAGGTCGACTAATCTCCCGAGACCTGTGGCTAATGACCACGCAAACTTTTACTACTCGAAATAACTCGAACTGCGGGCCCTAAACAATCACATGCCTTTTCCAGTTTCCCCATGCACCTCATATTTGTTATCCTCTTCCACCCTTATGAATTATGATGATCAATTCCATTCATCACAATGAAGCTGCTTATGATACCAGCATCCCAGAAGCTCATATGTTTCTAAATTAACAAAATGTTAGAATAGTTAGTAATGTAAGATAGTTAGAATTGTAAGGTATCCCATATTGAAAAAAATTGAAAGGGATGTAAGAGTTTAAAAGCATAAACACACCAAGTTTTATATAAAATTTGGATGGTGGGAAGATTTGGAGGGAATGATTAATTATTTTGTATTAATTAATGTCTCTTGGCCTAAGAGTTGTGTCTCCTCTTTGCATCTCTTTGGGCCATGAGTTGCATATCCTATTCACATTTATTTGACCTAAAAGTTGTGTCTTTCCCCTTTGCATCTCTAAGGTATTATAAATACTTGTATAGATCTTTCAATTTTGATACTATTAAAAAACCATTTCTCTATTCTGTTTTGGGAGAATTTTAGAGTTTGCTATCTAAATTTATGTCTGGTTTTGTTAATCCTAGAGGAATTTTATCATAAAAACTAAGAAGAACATAGCGGGGGCATAATTTCCTTAAGGAAAGTGATTACAATACAACAAAGACTTCAATTTAATATGTTAAAATTATATTTTATAAACAACAAATCCTCAGTTTTTGTTTGCCTGCAATACACTTTCAGAATTAACCTATGTTGATAAGCTGGATGAGATATTGAGAGCTGGGCCGGACCTAGCATAGGCTTAGCTCAAATTTTGGGAAAAAATAATATTTATATTAGGATTTGAAGCCATACATTTAATTCAAAGTAAAATCTAATTGTTATTAAACCATTTAAGTAATTTAGCTTTGATTTGTTCCTCTGAAATTTATTACCTAGACTATGTTTGATTTCAAAAAATGTAAGGGAATGAAAATATGAAAGAAAAATGAAGAAAAATAAAAAAGATTTGAATTCACATATTATTTTTATTTACTACTTCAAACAAAATTTATTAGTTTTAAATATTAAATAATTTAAGAATTTGTAAGTTTTAAGTACTCTATTTATATTTGATTTTCTTTTAGGCTTATGTCCGGTTCCCCAAAATTTGGTGAAAATAAAGAAAAGAAAATAAGAAGAAAAGTATAAGAAAAAAAATGAAGGAATTAAAAAAATAGAATTAAATTTCGTATAATATTTTTATTTACTACCTCAAATCAATTTTATTTATTTAAACTCATCAATATAAAAATTAAATAATTTTAAAATACTTAAATTTCTAAATAATTTTATTTATATTTGATTTTCTTTGAAATTTTTTAGTAGACAATCAAACACAAGAAAATTATTTTCCTAAGCATGTTTTCTTTCCTTACTATTTTTTGAGAACCAAATACAACATAATTTTTTTATTAGACAATTAAACATGAGAAAATCATTTTTTTTTCTTAGTATTTTTTGGTAACCAAATACTATTAGTGTTTTTGCCTCCCCTCAACTTATTTTTTGGGTCCGCCACTGGTTGAGAGGGTGGGTGAACGCAGTTACTCACTCATTAAGCATACAAAGGACTCAAACACGCTCCCTTGAAACTTAAAGGAGACCTAAAAAATCTTTTTAATCTATGAGACTAACCTAAAAACAAGCTTCATACTCTAAAAACTACATCAACACTGAATCATTGGTTTATGTGCTTTATTCATTACTCCTTGTCAAATTTAAACAACTTAAACATGCCCCCGTCCCATTCTCGGTAAGATGCATCTTTTGTAATACTCGTAGATGTTTTTTAAGGGCAGAAAAAAATATATAATTCTTTTAAATTAAAATAAGGATATAAAAGTAATTCTCCTACAAAACCCTATGTATAGATAGGAAAGAAAATTATTATTAATAAACCCTTTTGTGTTCTCTCAGATAGCCTCCTCTCTTGATCAGAAATATGATCCTATAATGTGTAATCTGTAGTTCAAAGGATTTCAAGAGGTAATATTTTTCCTAGATCCTATTACAGTGAATGGAAAAAAAAATATATTATTTTCGTTTTTTCTGAGGAATGGTTTTTTGGTTTTCTTGTTCGTAGAGTCCCAAAAAACCTAGGATATTAGATTTCTTTTATTTGGATTCTTTTAATTTTTATTTTAAGTTTAAATCAATCTTGAAGAAGTCATATTTAGATTACTCTCTTTCTTTAAAAATAAAATAAATAACTGTTGGTTGTGCCGTTTAGAAATGTTTTGAGTAGGGGAATTAAAAACTAAAAGTAAAAAGGAAAAAGAAAAAGAAGAATAGTGTTAACTCTAAGTGGAGGATTCAAAAAATAAAATAAAATAAATGTAGTAGGATCAAGTGTAATTGAGTTTGTGAATTGAAAAGATAAAATAAATAAATAGGGACCATTGTATTAAAAATAAAATAAAAAATTGGGAATCTATGTGGTAAATAGGGTTGAAAGCAAAAGGGAATCTTGCATAATAAAAGCTAAATTGACCAATTGTTTTTATTAATATCATTAAATAAAAAAATATTAGAACTAAAAACTTTCATAAATTAGGTTTTGAAAACCTAGGTATAATATGCCTAAAAAATTATAGTTTTAGATATTCAAGATTTGTTTAAAAAAAAATCAAATATTTGAGGATGATTTTGGAAAAAGAAAATAATACAACAAATATAATACCTTTGAAAAAAAGGTAAAGCTTAATGATAAGTATTTGAGGATATATATATATATATATATATATATATATATATATTTTGACAAGTAGATATTTTATTCAAATTCTGAGAATTTATTTAGATAAGAAATATGGATTAGGTAATTTCTGGAGCAATTATAGATACAAGATATGTTAATAATACTTAGAATAAGTATAATAATTATTAGGATATAAGATTGAAATGCCTATTGAATAATAATATAATTTATAAAATATTTTAAAGATTTAGTTCAGATTAAGAGTACAAAAAAATAATACATAAATAAATTATTGAAATAAGATCTGAAAGGTATATGCGTTTTATAAAAATTTGAAAAATTGCCTAATTTAAATAGCTATCATTTGAAAAAATTATCAATACATTTGAGGTAAATAATAAAATCATTTTGATAGGATAAACTTTGGAAATCACAAATTTTATAAAATAATTAGAAACCCTTAACTTTTATTATTATGGATTAGAAAGTTAAAAATAATACTAATGCTAAGAACATCAAATTATGAAAGTTTTATGATCCCTAAATTTATAGTTTTAGGAATAAATAAGCAATGATGATAGTTTCTTTCTTATTATTTTAGGCAAAATATTTTGAAGCTAAATTCTTTCGACTCGCTTTTTCAAGCTGAGTATTCTCGGCGTAAAGAGATATTAATACAAATTTTTACAAAGAAAATATTTTATATATTTTTGCAAAAAAATTATCTATATAGTTTTTTTTGAAAAATTATATTTATTTGCCTTTATGTAATTTGAATGAGAAAAGTTTGATTTATTTTATTTCTTTACTGCTCATGATCAAATCGGGATTTGCATGAAAATATTTTTTGATGTTTGTTTGTTTATAAAAGAAAATGTGGAAATAAGATGTTTTGTGATTTGAATTTTGAATTTAAATATTCGACTCCTAAGTACTGACTATATCAACAGAATAATAGCTGACAAGCATTATTTTAAGAATGTATTTAATTTTATCTGAACTCTAAGATCCGTGGGTTTTTAGAGTACATTATTATTGGTGAAAGGTTGGGTTCCGTCCACTTTAAAATGAACAATTTGACGCTAGCTACCAATTTGAAAAGTCCTATATGGTTAGACAACATTTGATATTTGTTAACTGTAAGCAGTTAAATGTATTCGATTTTCAGACTGGAGCATGAAAATGTTATATTTGAATTTTATAAGGAATTTGTTTTGATATGAAATCGACTTGAGAACGTTTTGATGGAAAATTTTGAATATTCTACCACATTTGAATACAAAGGTTTTGTGAAAAAAAAAAAAAAAATTTATTTGTTTTATGATTGAAAACCTTTTGATCCATAAAACAATATTAGTATTTCTTATTGAGCTTAAAGCTCACCCCCATTCGCTGATATATCTTTGGGTACTTATAGTTTCCGGGATGAGTGATGACTAGGTTGGGGGTACGTCGTCATTAAAATTTTATATTGGATTATGTTGAATTAATAAGTTAATAATATATGAAATGTTAGGTATTGGAAATTAATTGAAAAGTTACTGAATAATAACATCTATTTTTATATTAGTTCAAAGTTGGATTTGAGAGATTCTAAATATTGTTATATTATAAACAACTTTATATAAGATTCGTATTTGAGGTTTTGAGATTTAAAAATAATTTTTTTTATCGCCATTAAATTTTGAATTTGAAGAATTGATGAATTTAGAAAGTTACACATTAAATCTAAACAAGTATTTGATAATAATTAGACAAAATCCAGTTATAAAAAGAGAGTTTATTGTTTCGCATTTGAGCTTTTTAGGGCGTGAGATGTAAATGATGGGCTATGCCTCAATCGAGTTTCGGGGCGTGACATCTTTCTTCAGGAGCAATGAAAGTTCCGAGGCTTCAAGAGCATAACTGGAAATTTCAGGGAAGCATCAGAATTGTGAACATCAGCAAAATTTCAGAACAAAGTTGGAAATAGGAAATTGCTAACACATAAGTAACACTGTGGAGACCTAAAGTAACCCTTAATCTCAAGATCTTTCCTCTAGTAGTTTACAAACATTTTAGTCTCTTTTTTAATTTCAAGACTTAAATTCCTTCTCAAAACTTTCAGTTCCGTTTCCCCTGCAGCTACTTAATACATTATATTTGTTGTTCCAGAAAATTTTAATCACATTTATGTTTCTCTAAACTACATCACATTTCCATTTTTTTTTGTCTTTTGTTGATTAGATTAGACACTACACCGTTTTCCATTTTCACATGCCAGAGATATCCCTTGACAGAGTTGCCAAATTCCAACTTCCATTTCCACCTTGGGACTCTAAATTAGCTTTAATGACTGCTCAGGCAGCAGGAAAAGGAAGAAACCCGTGTTAAAGCTTCAGTTGGGTAAAAGGCTTTGCTAAGTCAAATTTGAACACTCAAAATTCACTGAGATTTTAAAAAGAATTTACAAAGAAGACTCCCTAATTCAGAAGCTGGAAAGAATTCCACCAAGTGGAAATCAACTAGTCAACCAGTCTATTGTACAAGAAGGTGGTTGTGTAAATAATGAAGAATTGGCTTCCAAGCAAAAGCAAAAGGTAAACCAGACCCCCCTCCTCCTAGAGACGTTAAATACTCGAAATGAACAATATGAAAGGCGTATGGATAGGCATCAGGCATTCTCCCTACGGACACCAAACAATTGAAATGACAGTATGTAAGGGTGTCAAGATAGCATACCACACCTGAAGTAATTATTCTATTCACCTTTCCCTGAAAACCTTCCACTGAATTGGTAGATGTGCGTTGCGAAGACAGCAGCAGCTAAAGACCCTCTTTTTGGCAGCCCTTCCAAAGGATCATCAATTAGAGTAAACCCTTGAATGATAAAATCCTCATTGAAGAAAAACCATAATTTCTTTCTTCAATGAAATATCCATTTGAGCATTGCAGAACAGCAGCAGTGGCAAAGCCACATCTGTGCAAACAGAGAATATGGCGTGCCAAACTATAGACTTCGAAACTGAGATACAAAATGTGAGGTGGACTTCTCTTTTTCCTCGAGTTCCAAGGGAAGAGGGATGAATCTATTTCCTGAAGAAACCAAAAAAAAATTCAGCATCCAAGACCTTTCACTATGTTGTTAAGCTGATCAAGAACCACTTTGATCAGCATATGATCCATCAAGATTAATGGCATATTACCCAAGCCTTTCCACTGGGAAATCAATGCAAAATGGGGGCGCCTGAAGTGACTGCTAATAATTTCAAGGATCACTGTTTCTGGTCTTGCAGATATTATGTGAGTAAGACCTGCACCATGAGCTCCAATGATGACTGAAGCATCTTGGATGGCTCGAACTTGCTCTTTCATTGGCATGTGAGCAAATAATCCGTTAACAAGGTTTATTTTGCATTCCAAATAATTAGATGCCCAGTTCTTTAGAGCATCAAACACCTCCTGTTCATTGCTAAGTCTTGATTCAACCTTACCACCATGACGTGGGTGAGCTAAATAATCTTCTCGCCTAACAAATAGGATATTGCGACCAGAGCCGGGCTTCAGAATACGGTCTCTACCAACTGGAAACCCAAAAGCTGCTCTTATCATTTCTCCAAACTCAGATAATCGTGCAGTTTTCAGGTCATCAGGGTTTTGCCACAGATCATGTGCAAATGCGCCATGACAATTTATGTTTTCGGACAGCCCCTTAAATAAGGCAGTCTCATATCCCAAAGGCGAGAGCACTGCATGACGAAAACAAACTGAACCACTAAAGTTTTTAGCATATTTAAGACTTGAAACAGTGCTTTCCATGTTTCTTCTATGGGTGCCTGAAATTTGCAGCCAAAGGGGTTAGGTAAAGTATCATTTAGGAGGGCTGGGCTAGTATTCAATGCAGATTCACAATATAACATGCAGAATAAATTGAACTGGACAAGTTCACCAAAATACAAGTTTGATATGTCTTATCTCTCCCTTGTGGAAACTCAATTGGACCTCCAAATGTGTATGAGGCAGTTACTTACAGTATACGTCAACTTTTTAAGCTTCCAAATAAAAAAAGAGAAAAGAAAGAGAGAAAAAAGATGAAATCCTGAACTAACTTCTAGTTTTGTTTGGGTAGCATTTTTCATTGGTTGGTTTACAGATTTAGATTCACATCATGAAAAAGAGCAATCAATCATGAAGTGTTTGAACTCTTCATGAAAATGATAAACTCTTTCACATTTGCAACAAAAAGCACAAGTTCATATACTGATAAGAGGCATCACAATCAATACTTACTGAAATTCTAGTTAAATTCATTTTAGCCAGATATTAAATAAAATAAATGGACTCATACACATGATAACAGAAAAGACATTTAAAACACAGTGGACGAAAAAAAAATATCTTTGAAATATTAATTTCAAATTGGGAAAAGTAGGCAATGACCCACTAATATGAAAAAATTTAAATCAGTGTTATCTTCATCAATTTAAAAAACATATGCACTTTAATGACTCATATAATCATTTGCTAAAATGACTAATGTATTTGTTGCAAAATATCACAACAATTTGAGCTATGTCAATGATGTCATCAACACAAATTTGAGAAGTACACTCACATAAATCCTTCCGTTTAATAACAATAATCATAACAAGCATTTTGCATGAGAAACAATTTTAAAACAACAATATATTACCTTTTTTATATATCTTTATATCTTGAATTGAAAGTGAAATTAAAAAAACAAAGAAAATGCTCAAAACAATTGAAGTTTTTAAAACTAACCATAACTTGCCCTAATGGGAAAACAACTCCTGAAAAGACATCCATATGGTCGAAAAAATTATAAACCTTATACCCTGCAAACCTCAAACTCATTCCAGAGTCTACTCACTCCTACCACTCAAGCCTACCCACTTCTAATGCCTACACTCTTCAAACAACCTCACTTGGTATATTTGTTTGTGGAGAGAAGAAAAAAAAGTATTTTCAAATGGAATGCTTGTTTAAATCATTCATCATTGGAATGGGATATGCCATACCACGGATAAGCCATGTGGCGGACCCGAACTCGCTCACGTGAGTGACTGAGCCTGCAAGGACTCGCTTGATGGATAATTCAAGAAGGCCGTTCCATCACCGAGCATTGACACAAATCACTCGTCAAGATAAACGGTTATCCATCTCGACTACGTTATGCCACCATCAATGAGTAACGTAAGCGTTACGCCAGGAATTGTAAACCGCTCATAAATGTCCATCTCATAATTGTCTATTTGATAACCGCCCACCTCATAGATTCATATATATATATATATATATATATATATATATATATATATATATATATATATATATATATATATTAGTGGGCTTTATTCTAAAAGGGAGTTTTTTAGCGTGTATTCACTAAAAGGAGCAAATAAAAATTGTTGTTAAGGATTTTTCATTCCTTTCCATTTACGCCGCCTACGAACACTAAATCCCAAACTTCGTCGCTATAGAGATCTAATTTCGCAAGCTTTTTTTTCCAAAAGAATTCAATGGGAGAGATTCCCCCCTCCAGTTCCAAGTCTACACTTGAACAACGGCTACTGTCGTTGGAACGAATGCTGAAAGATTAGCGTGAGCTCAATTCAAAGAACAATCGACCTATTTTAGCGGTCAACGCGCCACGCCAACAAAATGCCACTTTGCGGAACTCTCGACTCACCCCGCCCGCTAACCCAATCCTTGCCACGTAGCCCGCATGATCCGAATCCATAGACAACTACTCCGCTCTCTCGCCTGGATCATCCTCGCTTCAATAACCCCGTGCGACTTGATCTCCTCCTCTTGAGAAATTGATCCCGTGATTGCGCATCGACAATATTTCATCGGGCCCATATCCGTCTCGCCATCCTCGAACCAGATACCGCCACACTTCCTCGCCTTACCAAAATTTAAGATATACGATGGTCTTCAGGACCCTTTTGATTACCATCTGCACTTTCGCCAAATAATGACGCTACAGACAGGAAACGATGCTCTGCTATGTAAGGTCTTCTCGACCAGCTTGGCCGGCCCTGCCTTGTCATGGTTCCACCGTCTAGCTCCTAGCACGGTAACCTCTCTCCGATGCCTGTTTGAGAAGTTCGTCACTTAGTATATGTGCTCTGCTAGTAGAAGCAGAGCCGCTACTAGTCTTTTCCAAATTAACAGGAGATCCGAGTCCATCAAAGGGACTTTATGAAGCGTTTGAGGCCGTGATCCCTCCAACTTTATGCCGTGAGCTCCGTGACAAGGTCCCGTGGTAGTGAAGCAAGCCATTTGCTCAAACACCCAGCTTTTCACCCCTATCACGCATCCTCTGCCAACCGTTGATGAGTTGTTCTAGAGGGGCAACCAAGACACCATGCTCGAGACGATGTAGTCGCCGACCAAACGAACAATAGCAAGACATCGACATTGATCCTACGCTGGGAATAAGGGAAAGTGTGGCCTGGACGACAGACAGAGGGGTAAGCACCTATCTCCAGCTGGATTTGAGCGTAATCGTCGTCACAATGAGACTGATCGTTCAGGTGGCTGAGCTGTCGAGAATCAGACAAGGGAGAACAACGCCGAACAGACAAGGTTCACTGTCCCACCATCTCAACTCCTTTTGATCATTCAGTCCCTTTAGAGCTTCGAGTGGCCTAAGCTCTAGAGGGGAGAGACAAGTCTCGATTTTGCGAAAGTACCAATGTGACGCCGTGCATCGACCAACGATCGCATCGGGCCCGAGGTCGCTAAACTACTTCGGGTCAAGAGGGACACCCGAGTACATCAAGAGGCGATCTCGAATGGTTCGCAAGCCTCGCCACCGATGAGCTCTCGCCCAGTGATAGACACAATCCTCGTCGGCTTGACGATGCTCAAAACCCGAGGTCAGCCACAATTGGGTGTTTTTGTAGACTAGTGATAATTACGCTGTTCAAGGTAGCATCTCGACCCATTAATCCGGTTATTAACTCACTATCTCCCCAAGACAAACCTAGCTATCTATGCCTTACTCTAATGCACTTGTTTTGACTTTGAAGTTTGAGGCACCCGATGAAGCCGGATTTGGTCGACTAAAAAAGCACCGACTTGCTCTTCCCGCTTGCCTTGTCTGGCCTAGGCTATAAGTCTGACAACCCCGCAATCCTAGAAGGGTGCTGGGCCGCAACGAATCACATACCAATTCATCGAGAAATAGTCCAACCGATTTCGCTAGACTACATCGCCCGGTACCGCTCACTTGATTTGACGAATCACATCTTTCAACGCCATTTTAGGGCGCACTTTGATCCACGCGATGAAGGCATTGTCGTCCTCGTACCACCAAATGTTAAGTTTCTTGACTCCACAAGGCCAGATTAACATAAGGGGAGACCAGTAGGCCGCCAAGACATGCTACAAGGTCAAACAGCAAATGGAGGACACGTCGACCAAATAGCAACAATGTACCGAGGCCCGCCTCGCTGCTGCGGAGGCCCCCAAGTCACGACCCTCTACAACGCTGGGCCCCCGTTTGGGTCCTGCATGTGCACGGCAAAAAGTTAGCTTCAGCACCACTTACGTAGGAGGTTAACTCCTTCTTATCACTTCTGCAAGAGTTCGCTGATATTTTGCATGGTCCCACGCCTATTACGCCTCAATATTTCCTACCGTGGCTTAGCACATTCAACCTTCGTAAGGAGTGCAAGCCTATATGTCGAAACCGAGGCGATTTCACCCAAAGACAATTCAAGAAGTCATAAAAACGTAAAGTGGATTAAACTCTCGTCACGGGCTTCATCAAGAGATCAATACCCCGAGTGGTTGTCCACCCCGTGGTCGCCCCTAAGATGAATGGCAAGTGGCACGCGGTAGCGCCGATTATTCTAACTATATTGATACTTGCCCGCTGATACTTCCTCCTCCCCTCGTATTGACCTCGATAGCTGGATGCAACAGCTTGGCCATCAACCTCTATCCTTCCGATGCGCACTGCCACAACCGCATCCCGACATGCATCCCCCGATTCGAAAACTCAACATCCATCACACCCACTAGCTCAGACGCCTCGCCAACGTGATGCCTTTGGCCCGAAGAACCCTGGGCTACCTTACCAACGATATCCCGCATTTTCAACCTTTGCTAGACGAACACCTAAGCTTATATGATTTACATACTTAAAATCAAAGTCTTGGAAGGACCATTTCTCTCACTTGTGAGACATGTTTTGGTTAATGCGATTGCACCACCTACGCTTGAATCCAGAGAAGTGCGCATTTGGGGTTGGATAAGGGAATTTCCTTGGATTCCTGGTCAACCAAGGGGGGATCGAAATGGCCCTCGAGCAAGTCAAAGCCATTGAGCATATGCAGCCCTTTGTCACCAAGAAGCAGATACAAGCTCGCATCATTAAGTTAGTGGCACTCAACAGTTTCATCTCCAGTATTCGTGATCGCCTTCGCCTTTCTTCATAGCTACCGGGAAGGTGCCCGCCAAGGATGGGGACCGTAATGTGACTGCTTTCAATCATGAGTGATCGCCCCACCAACCCCTATCCTTGTCTCAATCGGCTGATGGTGAAGAGGTCTACTTATATCCGCCGCCGCCTACTGGCCGAGAAGAACTTTAGTATGATCGGACGGAGACGACAAGCAACGGCTAGTATACTTTGTGAGTAAGATGTTAACAGATGCAGAAACTAGGTACACCGTCTTTGAACGAATCGCATTGGCCCTTAGAATGGCATCCAAGAGGCTACACCCACACTTCCAAGCCCACACTATTGTCGTACTCTCAAATTATCCAATCAGAGCCGTTCTCCACAAACCAGTTGCTTCGAGGCGGCTCCTAAAATGTGCCGTGAGTCGGTGCAGTACGACATCATCACGCCCCCAGATCGGGCTACAAAGGGGTCAAGTCCTAGCTAATTTTATAGTCGAGTTGTCATATGTGCAATCCCGAGCCCAAGGCAATGCGTTTGGCGGGTCTTGGAAATCGATGGTTCATCCCGGCAAGAGGAGGAGCCACGGTTCTACAACTCGAAACGCGACCGCTGCTCGCAACAAACTCAGACTGCGGCCTCTAACAATGAAGCTTATCAGAAGCCAGTTGCTCGTGAACTAGTCAAGGAACTATATGTCAGCAAACTGAGTCACTATGTGACTCCCAACTCGTAGCATCCCGCCATGGGGAATAAGGCTACTAAAAAATGATAGAACGGGAAATACTGAGTCGCTCAACTCTCTAATGGCTGGATTCACGCGAGTCAACGTAACCTAAGTACCTAGATCGAAAAACCGTATTGCCGACGCCCCGCTACGTGGAGTCAATTATAATGACTCATCCTTCATTCATAATGTGGAAATACACACGTACCGAGAATCTGGAGTTGAAAACTCCTAGATATCCCCTATCTCAACAACCTGAGAAGCGAGGCCTTGCTTCGGCGGTTAGCGAGGCCGTGAAGTAAAGCCTCAGTAGCCAGTGTACGCATTGATAAATGATATTTTGTACAAGTGATCATTTTTCTGCTCATACCGTAGATGTGTCTTTGCCAAGAGGAGGCGAAAACTAACCATCAACATATCCATGGCGCATTTGCTAAACCCATATCAAGTAACCGATCATTAGGTCACAAAATTATGACATAGGGGTTTTATTGGCCTACGATGAAGCAAGAGTTTGAGCTGTTCGTGAGAAATTGCGACGTCTATCAGAAGTTCGGCAATATTATTCATGTCCTAGCAACAACACTGCATTCCGTGTCAATTCCATTTACAAGTGGGGCATTGATATTGTGGGTCCGTTACCCCTCGCTATGGGACAACGAAAATTTATTTTGGTAGCCATAGATTATTTCACCAAGTGGGCAAAATCCGAGGCTTATGTGTAGGTTAAGGCGACCCAACAAATACAATTTTATGTAAGAACATTGTATACGACAGGTGCCCCATTCCATCGTTTCGAACAATGGTCCACAATTCATTAGCAAGCCTTTTCAGCAATTCTGCACCGAGTATGGGATCAAAAATGTCTACTCTACACCTCGATATCTCTAGTCCAACGGCCAAGCAAAAATCACAAACAAGAAATTACTCGGCTATCTGAAAAAACGGTTGACAGCGGCAAAGGGAAAATGGGTAGATGAACTGCCTATTGCTCTATGGGCTTATCGCACCACTCCAAAACGACCTAGTGGAGAGACCCGTATGCCCTCGCGTTCGAGTCGAAGATTGATTCCCCGTTGAGTCTAGCCTCACACCTACATACAATTCACTCGGGGTTTTTTGATAGGTGTGGATCTTATTAGCATTTATAAGAGTGTTTTGCATGTATTTTTGTAACCCAAATGTGCTAGATTCACACCTATATTCCTAAAGATTACACTGATCCCCTCTATTTGCTTATGTTTTGGTAAGAATAGAAAGCGCAAAGCATAGAAGAGGCCAAAAAGAGCAAGAAAGAGACAAATTTTGCTCTATCAAGAAAGAGAAGGTCTGCCCGCTAAGGCGAAGCAGACCTTTGCCAAGGTGAAGGGGGAACATCCCACCACTTCTGCCTGCTAAGGCGAACCTATCCTTCGCTCGGGAGCGAAGGAAGATAAGGCCAACTGATGACACGTGGCTTCGCCAAGGCGAAGAAGCCTTCGCCTCAACGAAGAACATCCGGCTGAAGCAGAAAACGTTGCATTTTGGCCCATTTTGAGCCCATTTTCCATTTCCTTTAAATATATGTATTTGAGACATTATGAGGGTTCGCTGAGGAGAACACCCTCCTAGGTTTCTCCTCTCTTCTTCTTGGAGCCATTCTAGGTTTTTTGATTTTGTTTCTTTTACTTGGATTTAGAGCTCATATCAAGATCTGTACCATTAGGAGGAAGTTCTGCAATCGTGGTGGTGAGTTTGAGACGACTTCATCTCTCATTTGTTTTGTATCTCTAAACTCTACTCTCTTTGGCTTCAATATTTCATTATTATGATTTTGTTGGATTACTTGGTTGTAATGAGGTACTCGAACTTCCCCATGGCGATTGTGGAAGTCAGATGTATGGTTTATATATTTTATGATAATTTGTGAATTCATGCTTGTGGTGGATGTTAGTTGTGTAATTTAGATTATAATGGTTTTAACTAATTAATCCATACAGAGAGTTGGGTCTTTGATCCCCATACTAGGGCATCCTTGGTGACGCTTGGATTACGCCCTAAAATCTGGTCCAAGGTCTCTTAAGGTATGAATTAGTTAATTGAAATACTAATTAACCTAATCAAAGAAGTCTAGGGAATTGGGAATGCCTAATACTTGATGGATTTCATTAGGAGTAATACCATCTTAGCATTATGTGAGGATCGTATGAACAGAGAGGTAATCGATCCGAGCGTAGTCCTCTGATAGTCCTATCAGATGGACTGAGAGATGACCAATAGGATTCCTGAGGAAAGAATTGCCTTAGAAAAGTATCCCATTTAATGACCTAGATGGACCGAAAGGAGAATAGGGAGTTGGTGTGAGAAATTGAGGGGAGACACGAAAGTGTAAACCTCATACCGATTTCCTTGGACAAACACAAGTATACTTTCACTCAACTGGCACTTCATGAATATAAAACATAATTGCATGAACGTAGAGGCAATCACTTCTAAAGATCATTCTCCCTAGAGCTTTTCATTAAAATCAACCCGTTTACTTGTGCATCTTTGAAAATCAATTTTAGATTTGTTTTGTTTTAGTTTAGCTTTATTTTAGATAATCACATTCCAAATCACCCTTCCGCTCAAATAGTGTATGACTCTAGTAGCCGGTACTAATCCCCGCTTAAAACCACACATTCCCAAGTGATCGATATTTGAAATTGTTAGTCCACTATATTACTTGTGCAACCAGTGCGCTTGTGGAAAATCGCTAACACTCTCCCAGGCTCGAGACGAGCTTGAAGAGAAACGAGATCAAGCAACCATAAGGACGGTCGAGTACCATCATAGAGCCTTTTGTCAAAGGGAGAAACTCATCAAGTCACGAGCTTTCAGAAAGGGAGATCTTGTCCTTCGACGAACTTTCGAGGAGGGCAAACTAAAACCAAATTGGAAGGTGCCTCACACTGCTACAATGAGGGTCTAAAGGTGCATACCGAATACAATCTCAGAGCGGGCAGATGGAGACTCGCCCTTGGAACTCAACCTATTTAAAGAAGTACTTTCATTAAGTCCCCATTGTCATGAGATGTCTGTATTAGCGAACTAATGAAAACCACATCTTTCTCCAGTTTAATGAGACGACCACACGAGATGGTTGTTTCCTCCAGTTTAATGCGATGGTTGTTTCTCCAGTTTGATGAGATGATTCTTTCTCCAGTTAAATGAGATGATTCTTTCTCCAGTTTAATGAGATGATTCCTTCTTCAGTTTCATGAGATGATTCTTTCTCTAGTTTAATGAGATGATTGTTGCTCCAGTTTAATGAGATAATTGTGGCTTCATTTTTATGAAATGGTTATCTTAAGCCTCTGGCAACTAGCCTTGATGGCCCTAGACTCAAGCAATTAAGTCCATACAGTGTTCTTTCTCCATTTCTATGATGGTTTTTTATGGGATTTGAATGCTTTCACCCTCAATGGTATGGACTTCGGGCATTGTACGTCCTAGAAGACAAATGGGAAATGCAATGAATGCGGTGCTTTAGCTTAATGACAAGAGGTGTATTCATTCAAAAAAAAAAAAGGGCAAAACAAAGATAATTGTCGAGAACAAGCCACCTCGGTTGGTTAAGGTACATTCTAAGGAAGTGGGGGTCCTAGAGATCCAGCTACAACACTCAAACTGCCAGAAAATAATGACGACGGCCACTGGTCGCCTAATAACTTCATAATCTCTCACCTGGGCTGAATCGGCAAGACCCGAGCTCCTTCGTAAGTCCTCCGCTGGCACCGGCAAGACCCGGTTTCTTCCCGCTAACTCTCAGATTCCAGACTATCGGGAGGCCTTGAAGCATCATCCGAAGATGGCCTGGGCTGCCGACTCGTCACCAAGCAGAGCTGCCCTAGCTCAGATCGCTTCATCATAAAGGTCGCACTTATCGATGCTACGACGCCCGCACTCAGACGCACCAGCACCTTCACTTCACAAAAGGCATGCTCGCTCTATTTCGCTGGAGTGAAGGCCACGCATCTTTCGAATTTCCGGGCTTCATGAGCAAAGACGAATCCCTCCACCCTACCGTGGACTCGCAGAGCTTCACCATGGTTTGTTTTAGCTCATCCACCTCGCCTCTAGCTTCGACACCAACCTCAATTCCAAGGGCTAAAGCAACGTGTTTGCTAGATCACCCACTTTAGTCGAGCTCTTCCAAGTTTTTTTTCCAGCTTGAGAAACTCAGAGAGTCAACTCGCACCTTTGTTGTACATTTCCAAGGGCTCCTCCTCAAATGAGCCAAACAACTTAGCTGGTGCCGCTATAAGGTCGGCAATACTCGCCATGCACATGCCAAAAATGCTCATCTCAGTAATTGCTATGTCAAGCACAAAGCAAGAATGATAAATAAAGATAAGGAAGGCGATCGAGCCCGCCATTTGAAAGGGGTCGAGTCCTCAAGAGGTCCAACACCTTCTTCGCACCTCCTTCCCATACACAGCATCCCAACGAGGATAACCTCTCATTCGGGTCGCCTGCATGGGTTCCTGCTAAACAAAGGCCGGTCCGACAAGAGTGCCCTGTGATCTGAGGGGATGCCGACTTCCTCCATAGGTGATCGCGGGTTCCTCACCTTCCTTTCCCCTTTCCGCCAATGGGGACACTTTAGGAAGGGCGCAATTCGTGACCCTCCACTATTTTTATCCCTCCCCGAGGGTGGGGGGAAGGTCAACGCTCCTCTGGGCACCTTCCACAAGGTGGCGTGGAGGCCTGTCTCGGCAGGTCGGGTTGCTCAAGCAACCTCCCTCGCCTGTGGGAATAAAAAGTTCTTCCACTAAATTTACATGGAGGCCTTCTTTTGAGGAGTCGCCGCCTCGCAGCCTTCGCCACACCATCGCCCCAATTCCTCGCCTTTTCAATCGAGCCTACGGGGTGGGATGGAGAGGAGGGGAAAGTGGAAAAGCATCGCCAACGTCACCTCTCGACATCTCCTCAGAAGCTTCCTTGATTCGACCGAGAAGGTGACTCAAAACTGCTCCTTCGCTGGGCAATCGCCCAAACCTTCTAAGTTTAAGTGAGGAACTCAGATAATGAACTCCTTCTAAGATCGAACACCTCTTGGAGGCTCAGGCCAAAGCGACAGGTGCTTGAAATCCTCCTGAGTCTGCCAATCCTAGCACCTTCACTAAAGTGTTGAATCGAGCTCCGACCAGATCGTCGACTTCCAGCTTTCCCGACTAAAGTTTCTACCACCACAATAAAAGAATTTAAGGTCATTAAACCTTCGATATCGCTTAATGACAAGTCAAACTAGCAAGACAAAAAGACTCGATCCCGGAAGACTGCACCTACATCGAGATCCGTAATTACCGAAATTCTCAACCATGGGATCGCTGCACATCCCTGCCGCCAAGAGCAACACGCTACTCCCCGTGGCTTATTTACTGCCGTGGAAGGTGCACGCTACCGCCAGCCGCTTTATCAGCCGCTAACAAGGTAATACCTCCCGACATGGCGCTTTAAGGAGGCGAGGTTCGCCAAAATTCAACACGACACGATTAACCCACACGACAACCGCTGATTAAACGGCTCGTGAGACCTAAACGGGTTCGTGATAACCGGTCAACTGGCTTAACGCTTAATAAACTGCAAAGGTTCTGGTGAGATGCTAACTGCTTATAACCCGCTTACTGCTTAAATAAAATTAATAAATTAATATGATTTGTATTATGATTGTTGTGGAATTTGATACTTTGATTTGAATATTTAGATTGTAAAAGGGTGGCTCATCCTAAGAATGGGGAGGGGTCTCTCTCTCCTACTTAAATGGGTTTCCTTTCGTCGATAACCACCTTGTGGTTTCCGGGTCCCATTTTCAAGAGATCTGCTTGAACAGGGTTCATCTCAGATTTCCAGGGCCATTGCTGGGACTTTAGAGTCTACATAGTCATTCAGCTCACCTTTCCCGGGTTCCCGCTACTAAGGTACATGTTCTAGCCCGGTGGGAACAACCCGTTGGATCAAATCATATTCTCCAATCTGGGAGCTCAATCAAATCGACCTGCATTCGTGGATGCGTCCGTCCTACCATCAGGTGGGAGCTTGAAGAGATCCCTTGTCTTCTAAAGGTGACGGATCTCGCACCTTGATATCGATCAGTGCTCCAGATCCACTACCGATGTGGGAAAAGGTACCAATGGAGGATCCCAATAAAGGAGAAAGGCGCCGTCTACGGATCTACGAATCTACTGATCTCGATCGCGGATCTCGACCGCCACGAGTTGCCGCTAACGCCGATGCCGGAGTCGTAGATCTCAACCACCGATCTACCGTTTCATGCAGCGCCGCGTCGTGAGCGCCGAGGTCGGAGTCGGTTCGCTTAGCGCCGGTCGGACCGGTGCAGATAGCTTCGATGTCGGAAGTTGGTGCGCTTAGCTACCGATGCGTGAGCCGGGTGGTGCCCGATTGGGACTCCATTTCTTGTGAAAACGATTCGTGGGGACTGATTCGCAAGATCGCATCCAATCGTAAGGATCGATAATGGCTTCAAGGCGCCGTGATGTCCAAATGACGGCTGTAATGGTGGATCGTTAAGAGCGCTGATGGGTATGGCGAATTACCAATCGCTCTTCGCTGACCTTATCTCCGGCGTGAGAGGCTCCGGTGTGTCGCGCCGATGGTGAAATGCCGATATCGTCACGTGAAGGCCAAGTAGGATCGAGGGGTTCGTAGCTGGTCTCACACCGCTGTTTCCTCCGTTATGGTATTATTATCCACCAGTTCGTCCACACTGGGTTCATTGGTGCGGGTATTCTCGCTGCGCCATTCCATGGTCTACGGCGTGATCGACCGGGCAACTGACACTCGCACAGCGGAGTGATCCGCTGTCATTTCTTCGCACGGTGATGTGTTGCGTCGGCCAGGTGGTGAATCGCATTGGGGTCACTGGCTCAGGGTGTCCCCGGTTGCTCCCTTGGCGGGTTGGTTGTCAGACATGGATGTTGGTTTTCCTCGCTGCCTCGCCTCATTAGGTCGATTTGAGTTGTCTCTCCTTTAACCGGGTGTGGGCTTAGGTGTCTGTGGTGAGTTTCGTGGCTCAGAATCGGGGCCTGGGGTTGATGCTGCGCCTCTGATCCGTTTTCCCCGACCGCAGGCATGTCCGCATGGCCAGATAATTTTGTTGTTCCTGTTTCTGACGGTGGGAAGAGCTTCCGTGTCGGGTTCTTTTGATTTGTCAGGTGGCTTCAGGCCCGGATGTGGGCCGTTGTTTTTAATATGTGCCGCTTTATCGTGTTGTTGTTTGTTTCGCCGATGCCCTTCCTATGGCTTTAGTGAGGCGCGTCCGATTCGTTTGCCTCGGCCTGCTTCAGATTGTTCTTGATCGTTTGTCGGGCTTTTGCCCTTTTGGAAATAAATTTACTTATCCAAAAAAAAAAAAAATATTTAGATTGTAATTTGTACTTTATTATATAGTGGTGTGGTATGAATGATGTCTATAAATATTACATTTTTTGTGTTAGTTTGTTAGTTTTATGAAGTTAACATTTTTAAATAAACAGGTAAATGGTTAAACGGGTGGTTTAACGTGTTAAATGGGTCAAACGTGTGGTAAACAGGTAAATGGGTCAAATGAGTGGTTTATCGTTTAACCTCGACTCCAATCCGACCCAACCCGCTTAAAATTAGACGCGGTTAAACGAAATGCGGTCGCGGTTACCCGCTTATTAAATCCGCCGTTCGTGTTTCGATTTACCGTTTATTAAATGTGGTCATACTGGCTTACGTGTTTTCACCCCGCACACCCGCTTAACCCAGAACCGCTTAACCCAACCCAATACGCTGACACCCCTATATGAGAGCAGAACCCTTCCAACTCTAAACACATCTCATATTTCCGCCAGCATGCACACACCCAATAGAACATGAATGGTATGCACATGGGTGTGGACAGGATGGTGTTTCGCATAAGCCAGAAAACCGACGAATTAGGAGCAGTATGGGAACCTCAATCTCACTAATGTAGATCTTCTGCTAGTGTATGAAGTTCATGCCACCTTGATCTCGGTCTCAGACGATTCACAAATGAGGCTAGGGAAAAGAAACACGGGCATTGGGGGGAAAAGAAAATTTCATCCAAAATGTGTTTGCCCTAGCCTCTCAAACGAGCTTGAGCCACGTTATGACTCCATTCGCGTCCACAAGAGAAGGAACATCCTCAGACGAAGTAGAGGACGAGCTCTCGTCCACGCAACTTTCAACATTATCCTCCCCTCTGGCCATCCTCTGAGCCTCCATCACAGATACGAAACCTGGAAAACACACCAAGGGGTTAGTCTATCCGCCTTAAGGGAGAACACCGGCCACCCCCCCATAACAAAGAACAAGAGGAGAGTGAGGAACAGATGACAAATGAAGGGAAGCAAACACCATAATCTATCTTTACCTTCAAAGGGTCGAGGAACAGGAGCAATACAACACCTGTAAGAAAACACAATCCAAGCTAATGCAGAAGATAACCAGAGACCCTACGCTAAATATTACGCGTGAAACCCCCAAAGAAGAATTCGGAGGATATTTAAAGCCAAGCATGTGAACACTGTGGGCAGGACATTCGAAACACGGCATTTTATGCATCGGGTCGTGATTGAGAACTCGCTCAAATCAAACTACCACTGCGGTGCAACGGAATCATGGAAATGTCAACGGAATGATGACTTTGGCAAGACGGAGTCAAAGATCTACCGTCATTCCAACCCTAATGGCTCGAAACGACACTAAGGGGGCTAGTGGAATGAGATATGCCACAGCTCACGTGGCAGTCATGTGAGGGACCCGAACTCGCTCACGTGAGTTATCGCGTGAGTGACCTGAGCTCGACAAGGACTCGCTTGATGGATGATTCAAGAAGGTCGAGTAGGCCACCACCTCCGTCACCTTGGGCATCAAGAGAAATCACCTCGGACATTAAGATAAAACGATTATCCACCTCGATCGACATTATGCCACCATCAATGCGTAACGTAAACATTACACCAGGAATTGTAAACCGCTCATAAATGTCCACTTACAATTGCCTATTTGATAACCGCCCACCTCAGATCTATATATATTATGGACTTGTATCCAAAAAGGGGATAGATTAACACTATTCATTAGAGGAGAAATAAAAATTGTTGTGGAAGGATTTTTCATTCCTTTCCAATCATCATCACTTTTAACGCTCACACCTCAAACTACCTCACTTGGTAATATTTGTTTATGTATATAACTGAAAAAGGATTTTGGTATATATGTTTATGATGATGATGATGATAATCATCAACATTACTCTAACTCTACACCCTTCCAACCTACCTCACTTGGTAATATTTGTTTATGTTTATGGAGGAAAAAGTTTTAACTTTTCATCTAAAAATATTTGTTCATCATCATCCAATCTCACTGGGTATATTTGTTTATGTTTATAGAGGAGAAAAGACATTCTAAGTTTTTATACCATATTTTTGTTAGTAACATATATAAAAGGAAGGGAAGAATTTACATAGACTCTACTAGTTAAATTGCTGTTGATGACAATGAACATATAAGGGGTCATTTTAGGAATTATTAGATGACCCGTTAAAAAAATGCATGCACTTTAAATTATTTTTAGAAGATAATAATAATTTGAAAATTTGGGAGGCTTTTTAAAAAAAAATTCATATGAATGAATGAAAATGTATGATTCCCTTTTTAAATTTATCATGTATAGAAGAATCAGCCCCCTGGAGAAGGATAGATTAGTGTGGAATTTGACAAAAGATGACCTTTTCTAAATCCAGCTCTAATGTGTTGGAGGATAGGTAAGGGCAGACCCATTTCCAGAGAAGATGGTTTGGAATCAATAAGTTCCCACAAAGGTAGGCTTTTTTGCATGGGAAGCGTGGTGGGAAAAAGTGATGACCATGGATCAGCTTAAAAGAAAGGGATTCTCCCTCGCTAATAGGTGCTCCCTTTGCGGCAGAGATGAAGAAAACATTGAGCATCTGCTGATTCATTGTCGGGACTATGGGCTTCTATGTTGGCAGCTATGGGAATTGTTAGGGTGCCTCCCTTGCTGGTTAAAGACCTGATCATTGGCAGGAATGGAGTCCCTTTTAAAAAGGACGAAAGAAAGGTATCCTTTTTCTTTTCTAGACAATCCAGTGGAGAGAAACATGGTAGTTTTTAAAAGATCCTTTGTTTATCTCTTTGTTCTTAGGCTAGTTTGGTTGTTAATTCGACTCTTTTGTTTGATACAAGCTATGCCTTTGGCTAGACTTAGCTTTTGGAGGCTGGTGAGTTTTTTTGGTTTTTGATTTTTTGTAAAGGCCGCCTTTGGTACCCTTTGTCTACTCAATCTATATGTTTCTTGGGGCTGCCTTTAGCTCCTGACTTTTCTTTTCATTAATGCATTTTTATTTTTATGAATTAAAATATATATATATCAGGCAATAATATCATGCTTCTCTTAATGAATAAATGAGAACTTTCTAAGTCTTTTTAAGAGGCTAAAAACAAGTTCTGGTACAAACATGCCTTAGACTGACTCAAAAGGCTAAAGTTTCAATGGGGTCGGATATCCATAGTTGTATTTACATTTTATGAACAATTGTTGTCGCATTTTGGAAAGTTAGATCTGCTTCTATTTGATTAGCCTTGGCTTCTGATTATTCAAACTGATAGAAACTGTAATAAAGATAAAATGACACAAGATTTTGACTCAAAAGTTCATTTGATAGAATCTTGTAATGATTTTTCTTATTAGTCAGTATTGCCATTATGCTCTTCCTTTAAGTTCCAAGTGTTCTCTATTTCCACCCTCAAGGTTCTTATCGCCTCCTTTGTCTTTTCAGTTCTTATTTAACAACACATAAAATGATCACACAGCATTACTGAATAGTTATTCCAGTATCAAAATCATCAACACATCTTGTAGCTTAGCCAATGAACATAATAACAAAAGCCTACAAAAAAAAATAAACAAAGGGAAATTCGTATACATACCTGACAGTAATATCTACAAAACCAAATGAGGTCGAGGGTAAGCCTGCTCTAGAAGCAACATATGCACTGTACCAATCTGTAACTGTGTGAAAAGGCTTGCATATCTGTGCCGTGTGACTAGAAGTGTCGGTTCTTCAATCCACTGAAAATGAGAGGCTTTAATGTCAAGAACACAAAAATGGAGCAACAATATATTAGACTAACAGTCACATTAGCAACAATAAATAATTACTATAACAAGAATAATCAAGTAGCTGCACATAATGGAGAAAAACAGCGTGATACGTATATAAGGACTAAGCTTCCATGGTAGTCATTTTCTGGAATTTTTTAGCAACTTTGAGAAAGAAAATGAGCCAACCCTACTATAAAACCAAAAAACTCATTCAAAACAATCTAAAATATCGGGAGTAGGATAAAATGAATGCATGAAAAGTTTTGATCCACTCTTCTGGTAGCATGAACTTGTATCATGGAATTGAAAGAGGTCCCATATCCAATTCAATCGATTTGTTGGGTAATGGAATTGGAATTGAACTAAATTCAAAAGATTCCAATTCCACAAAAATAGTTCTCCTAAATTGGTATTCCAAGTCAAATCTGACACTGTAATCAAACAGAATCTCTGTCAACTAACCACTGTTTAATCTTGTCTCAATGGAAATTCCACAACACCATCATGGGTTCAAAGTCATGGTCTTAGTCATTAATTTAGAGAGTCTCAAGTACACGATCTCAGCTCCATATAAGTCTATACACAAAGAATAAAATATATAAAATTATAAAATAACTTCTTTTTTTTTTTTATAAAATTTTTTTTTTTCTAGCTCTTGCCGGACCTCAATGGAAAAAATAACTCATTTTATTATAAAATTATAAAAATTATAAAAGACAGAATTTTTTTTATCGGTATAAAAGATTATGATTAAATAAGTTTAAAAAGTAATAAACTAAAAGTCAGAAAATTAGACTTACAAAAATTTAATAACCTAAATCTTTAATACAAAACTCAAACAAAAATAAAATAGATTTATACCACACGCTATTATTTAAAGCAAAAAAATTAACACACCGCCATGCAATTTATGTCATACTTATTAGCATATAAAATAACAAAAGAAAATTACTTTATTCAAATCCCTACTTCTCAAACTAGAGAGAGAGGGAGAGAGAGAAGAGAAGAAAAGAAAAGAGAAGAGCACCCAGGTTTGGCAGAAACAGAGGATCCTCTGTAACACAAACAAAGCTAAGAGATATGAATGACTAGCACCAAGGACTGTCTTCAGTGGAGGACATGGGATTTGATATTTTCATGAACAATGTAGCGACGATGCTCAGAAAAAGGGGCACTATAGTCCATTCATGTTGAGGTTAGTGACAAAATATCCTCAACCTCCTCTTCTCATACATCTCAAAGATAGTCATGGATTTGATGGAGAAACTTGTCAAATGTTTCATTTGGGTCTTCTAATTCATGACAGATTGTGAAAAACTTTTCCTTTTGAAGAGAATCACTGATTTTTTTAGTGATTATCAGCTTCAGTTGCTATCTTATATATATATATATATATATACACACACACACATAGTTTTTTTTTTTTTTTTTTTGTGCTATGATTTTGGAGGAAAATTTTTATTTTATGGTTGAATTGATATATTTTTTGACAACTCAATGAATCACCCAGCTTCAACTGGAGTCTTGATTGATTTGACTAAGTCTTTGTTTCTGATGATATTGGGCTAGGAGCGCAGAAGGCAAGGGTCATTTAGAGATACAACTTATCTAAGTTGTACTCCATAGTTATTTGAGGCGCCTTGAGACGTTAAGGCGCACTCTATGCCAAGCAAAGTTCCTCGGCCTTAAGCGGTGCGGGCTTTTTCGCATCTCACTATAAGTTTTAAGTGAAGTAAGACACGCTTAAGTGAGGTGCATCCTACCTGTAAAACTCACGATATATATCTCTCATTATCTCATCCTACCTAAGTGAGACATGGGCTTTTCTAAGTGAGGCGCAGGATTACGGGATTTTCTAAGTGAGACACACCCTATCTAATATAAATAAAAATTATATATCTTATTATATAAAACTTTAAAATAAAAATTATTAAGTGAGGTGCAAGGCGCGGTCTTTTTGGGCCATGTCACGATTTTTGAAGTCCTTGTGGCCTCCCTTGAGGCGAGCAGCTAGCTAGCGTAGCGTAGTGGTGGCGTTCCGGGGTTTAAGGCAACTATGGTCAGATCAGAATTAACAGATACTTTGAACTTTAAATACCACAGCTAAGCTCATCCATGGCATCTATGATTTGTAAGTTTAGATTTGTTTCATGCCCAGGTCTCCTAACTTTTATTGCTAGGTTTCCCAAAATCTTTTGACATACACATGCTTCAAATCCCAAAGTAGAATTATTTCCTCATGTCATATTAACTGGAATACAATCACTCAGAAAGAGAATATGCCATGCGTTTGAACTCCATATCCCAACCTTCATCAAAGATGCCTCTAGCAACCACACATAGTATCGGGATGCGATGGGAATCAACTATGAAAAAATGATAAAAGACCTACAAATCCCAAAAATTCTCTCAGATCTTCCTAAAATTTTTGGGATATAACCAATCTACATCTTCCGCGCCACCCCCAACCCCCGTTTTTTTTTTTTTTGGTTCGAATCGAAAATATTTTATTTTGCCATTTAAAATCAGCTCCGTCATCGTGGACTCAGATAAACCCTTGACATGGCATGCGTGAAATGCCGCGTGGAGAATGAGAAGAAGATATAATTTTCAGCATTAAGAAGATTCAGGGTATAAAAATGGAAATTTTGAGCGATCAAATTGATATTTATTCCCAATACATGATTTAAAAATTTAACTTTTAACGAATGTCGCAGTAATAAATTCAACTGTATTAATAGCAAATCATCGAAACAACCAAAATTAGCAGATTGATCGATAAAATTAAATACCTGATCGCACTTGAACTCACTGGATCCAACCAATCGAATCGAATCAAGCAAGGCACGCATAGTATGCCGAGAAATCGCACCCTCCGGCACATACCGATTTAGAAACTCCACATCCACAAGCTTCCTGGATCACCAAACCCTTCCCAGCATCAACCTCAACGCTCCGGCCTCAAAAATTCGCAGCTCGTCATCCTCCTTCCTTCCAATCACATCCTCCACCCCTCCCCGCCGACCGACATCAGAATCCTCTCCGGCGTCATTCGGACCCTCCCTCCGTCACACACCGAGCTCCGCAACGTCCCGCTGTACCAGCACCTGAACCACCCACCCCCGCCGGAGACCCTCAGTTTCTTGTCGACCGAAGAACGTCGAAGGTCGATCCGGCGCGTGAAGCCGTTCCCGAAGTAGCCCTCGCAGGAACGAAGAGCGACGTTGGGGTTCAGCGACCAGGGAAGGTAAGAGGGGAGAATTGGCCATGGCTTAGCGCGAGGAGAGATGGGGAAACGAGGGTGGTTCCCCGGTGGAGTTTTGAGGTTTTCCGGGGAGGGCTTATGGTTTCCCGGGAGGAGTTTATGGTGGTGATCGGAGGAGGAGGAGGAGAAGAAAAGGTAGAGAGATGGAGTTAGAAAGCAAGAGAGACAGAAGGACCTAAGCTTTCGGTTCATGGTCTCCTTCTCTGCCTCTCTTTACCTGAATTCTCAATTCTGTTTTCACTGTCTCAAGACGACTAGGTGAAGGCTGATGGAGTTCCTTTGGGTCTTCCCCAATTTCTACCTAATCAAAATTTGACGCTATTTATATATTCCCTAAGTTATTTTTTTATGTATTATAAAAACAATTTTTTTAAATCTTAAAATTTTTTCAGATAATTTATTTAAATGTTAAATTTTTATTCATTCTTCATATTTATGTAATTATTTTTTAATTTTAGTTTAAAAATAATATGTCATATTCATTCTCTTTTTTTTTTTTAGCGACCATATTGATCTCTTCATATCAGGAAAGTTTATTATTATTATTATTATTATTATTTACTCTCTCTCCCACTAAGTAAATTTTCATTTTTCTCAAATTTACCCACATTTTAATGGTGAGGATTTGTAAAGAGAAAAGGGAAATTATTTGAATCCAACTTCTAGAAACAAAAATTGTTTATAGTAGGAAAATGGCTGTTAGATTTTAAATTTCTTGTTATGAAAATTCATGAGATTATAAGTTTTGTGAAAATTCATGTGATTAAGTGAGGTTTTTAACTTAGTTTTTCGCGATTAAAAAAATTAGTTTTTTTCATTTTATTATATGATCAGATTATTTATGTGTGATCATATTGTACCATATTAGAACCTTTTTTTTTCTTATCTTAGTGCAATCTTTGTACATGAAGGAGACTATCTTATTGTAATCTTTTTATGTTGTTTATGACTTAACTCATTAATACAACTGTCATCTCAAATGGTAAAAGAGGATAGAGGCAGAAAGACATGTTAGACAACATATGGGAGAACAAAAACTGCTTGTTATGGAAAATGTTATACCGCTATACAAGATATGTTCAACTAAATTATTGACCATCCATCAAATATAAGTATTTTAAGAAAAACATTCAGCGATTTAAAACAATAGTTGTGTGTGAACTAGAAAACACATAAATTTGTTCACGTGGTTAGACCAATCCTATGCCTTACGAGGTTATGCCCAAATACACAAGGATTTCACTATATGGACAGTTACATTCGAACTATACTAAATTAAAGTTACATTTTAACTATACTAAATTAGGTTACATTTTACCTTATATGAGATAATACTTTCCTTTCTCCAACGTCTTCTTTTTCACCCAATCACTCCAAATGAAACTTAGGACAGATCCTCATTCCTCGCAACAACATCATCTAGACACACTTATCCAATTTCTCCCCATAAATTCATGTATACATAAGAATGTCTTCTAACAATAACACTAATACCCATTGAAACTCCTCCACCTTGAATCTTGAAATTTCAACTCGATTGTGGTGTGGAAAGACACTGAAACGCCTTATGGTACCATATTTATTCGGTGATTCATGATCTTTGAATGATTTACAAAATGATCTTCACTCAGGTTTCTAAAAGGCTCCCTTGATTGTTGCAATTTTCCAAATCAGTCACAGATTATGATTTTTTTTCCATGATTATCATCATGGAATATTTTGTTTCCATAAAAATCTAGTTTAATTTGATCAAATATGATTTGCACACATCCCCGTAACGCCCTTCCCTTAGCCGTGGTAGGTGAGGGGACGTCACATACGACAAAAACTTATCAACCTGATTTTCTAAATACTGCGGACCCATTTCAAATCATAATATCATAATCACAGTAAAATTGTAAAACTACCACCGTAGTGGTATTTAAATTGTCCTATACATATATACCTGAGTCCAACTACTTGTATTTACAAAAGTTTCATTATCTCCAAAATATTCCATTTACATTTATTACAACAAAATCAAAGACCTACATCAGAAGGACTCCTAATGTCAGGTCAGCCTCGTGAATGCGAGATATCTTTGATTCATCTTTTCGCATCTACACTGATAAAATACCCATGCTGTTTATAGTTTAGTGGGAAAACAAATAGCATATATATAACCACTTATGGTGTCCTCAATTTATAAGATACATGTAAAATAATTCATATCGTAATATTCATTTCTCCCGTAGAGTACATAATGCAGACTTCGTGACGTAAGGTACCCGTAAGGATACTCGCTTAACATACCGAATTACTTTTATTTCATATCATTCATGTACACAACATATAAGTATTTGCCTACATCAACCGGTAACAATGAATGAGGGGACACAACACAATAGGTATCCGAAAGTATGGTACAGTATTGAACAGAGGTGCCGAAGCACAGTACGTGTTTGCCCACGTAACAGAGATGTCGTAATATTGAACAGAGAGTGCCGAAGCACTAAACAAAGAGTGTCAAAGCACTAATCAGAGATACCTATTCATTCATTATTTAGTCTAAGGGAGTCATATAATATATGTGTTTCAGAACTTGTTATATTATTCTTACTCACATTCTTGTATTTGGATAACACAGCAATTAAGGGGCAAGAAAACAAAATCTGCCCATAAACAAGTTCGTTGAGGAGGCAAGGTTCAGAACATTTCACATATAACTTGTATACAGTACTTTAATTCTTTCATTTGCTTGTGCCAGATCCTACATTAATCTAATTGATGGTTTCTAAAATTAACAGAAGGTAGGAACAAAAATGGGACTTCAGGTTCACATAGGCATAGGGGACTCTGGCCTAGGTGAGGAACTACGCCAAGGTAGAGCAACCCATGCCGAGGCGAGATTGAAAATTTCAGCCATTTCGCTTAAAGAAGACTCCAGACAAAATAAACTCCCCTCGTAGGCGAAGCTCCTCGCTCAGTGGAGAGCTTCAGATTATACAAGTAAATAGCATTTTAGCCATTCTCACTGGGTAATTTCCAACCAAACCAAAACAAACTCGAAAACTAACTTAAACCAACCAAAAACATCTTTAGAATGAGAGTTGTGGTTTTCTACATTACGAACAAAGAAAGGAGTTAGGATAGTTTCCTAACCAACAAATGGAAGAGTTCCATACCTGGATTTCTTAAACTACCACTACTACAAAAATTTAAAATAATGACACTCGTTGACAGTTTCAAAAAGTATCATTGATCCAATTATAATATTAGATTCAATGACTCTTATTAAAAGCATCATTATTTAGTGCAATATTTTCCTACTCATAACATGTATTAGAAGTGTCATTATTTAATGAAGGTAAATCTATATAGAAGTGTCATTATTTAATGAAGGTAAATTTATATTGAATGACACTTATTTAAAGCGTCATTGAATTATTTTATTTGTTAAATAAATAAAATACATGTTCTTTTTTTTTCTTTTTTTTTCCGACATAAAATAAGAATCTAAAAACCTTCCTAAATTTTAAAATATTAAATATTTTTATTTAGTTTTTTTTTTCTTAAAAACTGTAATTATGAATTCCGTAATGTATTTAATATCTTCTAACCTTTATACAACTGCAATAATAAATCTGAACAAATACGATAAAAAAATTGAACTCCTAACTCTAGGAAAAGGTGCTTACTTGGGTGTTTTATTAATTCAATAAAACAATAATAAATGGCAAACCGATAGGCATATTTCTATCAAATGTTTGTATATTGTTGATTGTAGCGATAATATCAGTGTAGGTTACATGCGAGGAGAAAAAAATTACTAAAATTATGTTTGTACGAAGAAAGAAAATATTTAAAAAAAACCATGTTTCATCATCCCATAAAATATATATATATATATATATATATATATATATATAGTTAAAATTAATTAGGAATTTCTTGTAATATTGATGATGATTGAGTTTGACCTTAATATTCATATTCGAAAATTGATTTTAGTTTTTGATTGTGATCATACTTAACAATTATTTTGAATATGGACTTCTTTTAATATTTTATAATTATAATTTGAATTTGACCGATCTTTATCAAACTCATACTTTGTTTCATTACAATTGCACTCCAATTTTCCAGATTTATTATATTAATGTTGAAATGTTAGTACTACTTGTATGATCTCATTTGTCCATTTTAATTACAAAATTTATTTAAAACACATGGATGTATTCATTCCTCACTTAGATTAGCAGCAACCTATAAAGATATAGAGTCATAGATACAGAAATCAAGTAAGGTGGGATGCTTATTACGAGGTAGAAAGTTAATGAAAGTTTTAGCAAGTTATTGATAAAAATGAATATTCAAATAAATAAATAAATAATGTATTAAATTGAAGTGAAATCTTTGGAAACAAATGGGTTTCTTAGGTGATGGAAGGGTTGTCTCTGACACTAGCTAGGAATTTGAGAAAACCCAATTGGAATTTCCTATGAGCATAGTTGGTGTTTGCCTAGGAAGCTAGTTAATCTCATTTGGGTTCCTAGGACTACTGTGGACTAGTAACTCTTGTAGTTTCAGTGTCATGAACTATATAAAGTTATTTATTTCTTTATGATCTGGTGGTATTTAGTATTATACTTGGTGTTTGCTTTTCTTCTTAATGCATGGCTCGTATGTATAATATATAAAATAAAATGAGTAGGTCTGAATGTTGCTACTACAAGTTTCTATTAGTAAGTAACTTCATCATGCTGAATTATTTTGTGAAACAATTTTCTCTGCTTCTAGAATTTCATTTTTTTTTATTGATTTATCATAAATTTTATGTCAACATGGCAAAAAATTGAATCAACCTCTCCTAGTTTCATTATGTTTTTTATTATGTTTTCATAGGTGGTTTTCATCGAACCTGAGGATTTTGTCATCTCATCGGTGCCTCATTTACACTTTGAAGGCCCAAACGCCCGCATAAGGAGCCGTAGCCTAAGTCGGTTTACATGCATCATGATCGTGGTTGAAACTTGCAAGTTCAGTAACCTATCCCAGGCCCCTACGAGGAGTCCGACCCCAACTCCATCCTTCCACCTCACTTGGGCCCGGAGGAGCAACGACCTCGAGGAGGGATTACGACGAGAGGGTCAATGCACCCGACCTCCCGCACCCAACCGGTCTCGGCAAAGGCAAAGGGAAGCAGTCGGCTTCACACCGACCTCCGAAGTGGACTTGCCATCTCCTTATTTTATGGAAGCCTTGATAGCAGATTCCCACATGTTCAAGGAATCACTTCTTCAAGACCCCGACAAGGAGGTGGTAACCGACTTGGCCACGGAGTTTGGGGCTCCAATAATCAAGAAGGTTCTTGATCTTATGTGGGACACCCCCTTCCAAATGGCGGCCACTAGAACTCCTTACTTTGTCCCGTTTACACACACACACACACACACACACACACACACACACACACACACACACATATATATATATATATTAAACGGAACTTTGCTATTGAGATGAGCATGTTCGGGGCCTGTATGGCCAAGTACTGTGACGTACGACAACACCAATCCCGTCGTCTCACATCTGCCAGGACAAAGTGGAATCAGATTCAAAGACAAGACGGCCAAAGACCCCCCCGCGGAAAGGGAGGTGGTCACGCTTGCTTGCAGAGGTTACCGTGAGTGCGCTGGCAAAAAGAAGCACCAACTTAAAAAGGTCCCGCAGCCAGGAGGTGGTCAGACCAAAGCATGTTAATAATACTGGCGGCGATACATCTGCCGACGTGGAGTCCCACTGAAGCCGGAAACCAGCCGGGCCGCGCACGCCTGAAGCCAAGGACGCTTTTTGTGATGCTCTTCCAGAAAATCGTGCTTGGCGGAGCTAAGATAACGAATTATTAGTCTAAGCTGCCTACATTATACGACGAGCAGTACGACTGATGAGTCCCAAACTCATATATTTTTAATCCATTTTTCTGGCATATTTTTAGTAGTTAAGATATATTTTAATGCTAAATTATGAAATATTTAATAACTTTGTGTTTACATTTTTATTGAAAGAGATAATCTCAAAGAGAAAAGAAGAAAAAGTGGCAAAGGCAAACCTCTATCGCGACATAGTTTCGAATGTCGCGATGTAATCTCAAGTGAATCACAGTAGCCTATGTTGCAACTAGTAGCTTTATGTCGCAACAAAGTCCAGGATGAACTCAAGGAAGAAATTGAACTTTGTCGTGACAAACAAGTTTTTCTATTGCGACACTGCTGAATAAGTGTGTGAAGAAGATTGTCGCGACACTCTTGACTCTGTCGTGACATTGATCAAGGAAAATGGCAGTGGAACTTTGTCGCGACAATCTTTACTCTATCGCAACATAAAAGAATGAAGATAGCCGATGAACTCTGTCGCGACAAAAGACGACTCTGTCACGACAGAGTATGGCAAGGTTATAATACAAGTCAGTTGTGACAAATGTTTTTATGTTGTGACAAAGTTTTCAACATAGGACCAACTCAAGTAAGGATTTTATTGCGACAAAGAAAACTCTATCGTGACATTAAATTCAGAGTTCACAATAAAGGGCAACAAAACTTTGTAGCAACAAACAAAACATGAGGTTGAGGAGAACTCTGTCGCGATAAGAAGTGGTTGAGGAGAACTCTGTCGCGATAAGATGTTGAAAAGCAATACAAAAAGAATGTTGCGACAAAGAAGTTTTATGTTGTGACATAATAAAGAACTGAAGGTAGAATCTCTGTTGCGACAAAGAAGTTTTCTGTCACGACAATAAAAGTTGTAGAGTAATAGAATTTTGTCGCGACAAAAGAAAATTATGTCGCAACAGAAAATGAAAGAGAACTGAGATAAGCCAAGACAAGTTTGTCTCAAATGTACCTGAGGTCGCAAAATAAAAGAGAATCGAGATAAGCCAAGATGCTTGTCGCAACAAAAAATTCCTAGGCGTTGTAAACAAACGCTTCAACCATCTAAGGCGATAAGAGAAGAAATTATGTCGCAACAAATCATTGTACAAAGCCGCTGAGTAACCAGAGAAGAATGTCGCGACATAGAAAACTCGTCGCGACAAAGTAGAAAAGTCGAGGTAAAATTTTGTCACGACATTTCGTGAGTCCTGTCGACAAAAAGACGAAGAAGAGAGAATAGAAGATTGGTCGCGACAAAGAAAAGTATGTCGCGACAGTTTTCAGAAGAAGAAAAGTATGAGAAGCTAGTTACAATAAATTTTATGTCGCGACATAAGACACTTCTGTCGTGACAAGAACAAGGCTGCTGCATCAAAATTATGTCGCGACATTATCAAGTCCACACACAGATCCAAGAAAGCTCGTAAAACTTGGTTTCGCGTAAACTACAAGCTACGACATAAGCTAAGGGACAAAGACTAAAACTCTGTCACGACATAATTTTCTATGTCGCAACATAGCGACCAATTTGGGCCATAATTTTTAGGGATCCACAAAGCAGTTTTGAGATGCGGCCCATCATTGGAAAGTCTATAAATAGAAACATCTAGAGCACTCTGCGCAGCTTCCGCAAAACCAGGAACTTCTGGGTAGTTGGAGACTCTTTGTATATTATTTTTCTTTTATTTCCTTTTTAATAGATTTTGTTCTAGCGTAGTTTTTAGTTAGTTTTCTGTTTATTTTCTAGAGTTGAGTAATGAACTGATGTGCAGCTTCGAGCTGGAATCTATTGTAAAATTTTCTCTTTCACTACTGTTTTGCTTTAAATTGATTTTGGAAAATTTCTAGAGTTCATTTATTTAAGTTCGTTTACAATTTCAGTGAATTTTCCTAATCAGTTAGTCACTGATATGTGTGAACCAGTTTGAAATATTGAGCTCCCTTTGGGAATGGGTCAATGGTGATTGCTATTTTTCTACACAAAGTGGAAGAACGCCATAGTTAGAAATCTTGAATTTATTTGATTGGTATTGTTCTTGAACTTAAGCTGACCAACTACAATATGAGTGTACCCGAAACCAAGAAGCGTATCTTGCTCCAATTTCTACGGGAAGCCCTTTGCGTGACCTGAGAGATAAGAGAATCTAAGGGTATCAGACGGTTCCTTACTGGTATTGTAGACTAATATTTTGGAATTAATGAACTCCAAAAGATTACTCAGATAGATCACTAACTTACTCATTGTGTGCGAATAGTTGGATGAAATATCGATTTGTCGCTCGAGAGAAGCTTCTCCTGCTATTAAAAATGGTCGATCTGTGTTGCGCATAGATCAAATCAAGGAGATTGAGAATTTAATCAGCATTGAAGGATGATGTGTCGGTTAAATTTGAGAAGGCTTGCAATATCTTGTCACATGTAGAGCGGGAATTCTTGATCTAAAATTTGGGTGTGAAGTACTAAAAATGAAAAATACCCAGATCTTAGAAAGATGATTATATCTTATAAGTAACTGATTAGACCCATGAGTCCGAAAGGAACATGAATCTCTAATTAGTGAAAGGTATGGTTAATGGAGAAATCAAAACTGTATGATGCATCTTTTGATAAATTCATATTATTTCCGACTAATGGCTTAGTATATTTCAAAATGATGAGAAATTGACAATTATTCATTAGTCTATTTCAGTGGTAATACAAGCTGGAGTGAACTCTCAAATCCACTTTAATTAAATTCTTTATGTATCTTAATTGAAATTATTTTAGTATTACTTTATTAGTTCTCTCATCATTTAACATTCAATTCAAAATAGTAAGGATCTTGATAGTTGTGATAGTTAATCTTTTGATTTATTATCAATCACCGTGAACGATATCTTGACTTAAAATCCACTTTTATTACTTAATGACTTGTGCACTTACGAGTGAATTTGGCAAACTCAAATTTTTAATGAATCCATTTTACAAAAGGACAACTGTTTTAATCAAAATAAGAAGTCAAACAAGTTTTGGCGTCGTTCTTAGAGGACTTTAGTTAGTCTTGCTGCTTGATGCTAATTGCCTTAAAATTAGTCTATCTGGCAATCGATTAAGAACAACGACTGGGTTATTAGGCGGGCTAGCCGGTGTGAAGAATTTGCAGTAGCAAAGTGATGAATCCCGAGACTTTCGGGGACCTTCACAGTCGCCACGACAATCAATCCTTGCTTGGCCAGAAGCCCAGAGCTCCCTCTCTATCATTTATAGGTAAAGCCAGCGAACATGAAGCGGATGAGAGACCCAGTTTGTATCACGAGCACAGCAAAGGCTCGAATCCTTCATGTGCCCTCAGGTGAAGGTACATCCCGGGCTGCTGAAAGCTAACTTAGGTCGATCATGATTATCACAGGAGGTTCAGCCCCTCCTTCTAATGTACCATGGCCAACTTTGAGTGTCCGGTTATTTCTTTTGGTTAATGGAACATTATTTAATTGCTTTTGAATGTATTCACTTTGTGCTTTTGTGTTTATGAAGTTTGTGTTTTGGATTATACCACAGGCGATGAGTCACTCGACCTCTTTGGGCCCACACGAGGCTTCGGGATTGCCCAAGTACAAGGCTCATCTTAAGGAAGTTGCCCGAGCATAAGGCGCCTCTCATGGAGTCCATCTCAAGGAGGTAGCCTAAGTACTAGGCTCATCTAAAGGAGACCATCTCAAGGAGGTAGCTCGAGTACAAGGCACCTCTCATGGAGCTTATCTCAAGGAGGCAGCCCGAGTACAAATCTCATCTAAGGGAGACCATCTCAAGGAGGTAGCCTGAGTATAAGGCTCATCTCATGGAGATCCTCAAAAGCGTGGCTGAGTACTAGGCTCATCTCATGGAGACCACTCTCAAGGAGGTGGCAAAATTACAGTACTCATCTCATAGAGCCCATCTCAAGGAGGTAGCCCGAGTATAAGGCTTTGCGATCGAAGTTTAAAGCATGAGAAACTTCACAAAAAAAAAAATGCACCTTTCATTTATTTTTAGACAATTTTGTTTTCATACATTGGCACATAGACAATGCATAAAACGCGATAATGCCTCTTTGAAATACAGCTTTTCATCTGAGGAGTTCCAGGGTCGAGGTTACACCTTTCCCCACAGTGGCGTATTGTGCAGCGAAGCACCTTTGCATCCTTTGCAATGATAATATAAGGTCCTTCTTTGATTTGGTTTTACATTTCCGCTTCTTGAAGGCGTCAAGAAAGACAGCTCTCTTTGTTGAATGCCCTAGGCTTGACGAACCTCTCTACATGCCTAGTTGCGCGACGTTAGTACTCAGCTACTTGAATGGCGGCCCATCCCCTTTTCTCCTCGAGCTCATCCCGAGGATTATGCGAGTTCGAGCAAAAGTTGAATCTGCGCGTATTGGTTCTAGCTGGGAGCTAGATGGGTATGTCAGGTGCCTCCGCATGAAAGGCTAGGGTGTGCTGGCGTCTCTCCTAATAGGCTGCCTTGGAGTTGTTAGGTTAGTGAAGGGTAATCGGTAACTTCAAATCACCACTTTCCCTTCGTAGTTGTCAAGCGCTTTTCAAGTACTGAAGCGATTGGCTGTTTGTGACCTCACTTTACTCATTGGATTGGGGAGCTATAGGGTAATGATGAACATTCTTGATTCACATACTTTCAGTAAAATTGTTGGAATGCTTTGCTTATGAGCTGAGGCGATGGTAGAAAGTGTGATCTTGTAAATAATGCGCCATGGGCAAGTGCACCGCGTCGCTCCCAGTAACCTCAAGGTATTACCTAAGTACGGATATCGATCCACGGGGAGAAGTCGATTGACCTGCGAAATTGGTCTTTATAATATTATCACGGACTTAAACTACGAATTTCTATTAACAAAAGAAAAACTAATCCTATATTATTTGCTAAATCAGGTAATTATGAAAACTGGTTTTGCCTTCCCCACACCACACACTCGTAATTTTAACTAAAATATAGCTATTCATTGATATATTAATTGATTTACGTTGTAGTTGATCGTGCACCACAAGATATTCTCTCTCGAGATATATTTATCTTGTCTTGCAGTAGAGTGTATTGCATCTCCAGCCTGCACATAAATACGGACTCAGAGCGCTTAAATGTTGACATGTGCCACACTTAGGCAGGATATCTGTTCGCCTATTGACGAGTGTTGTATCTATTCATATCACACCAGATCCTTGATCCAGGCCCAGTATGAGCGGATCCGAGCCGTCCGGCGCGAGACTATATCTTGGGACTCATCGACTGATGCTTTCTCGGCCCGAACTTGTACAGCGCTGGTTATACAAACAATTTACGTAATAACAAAAATCATTTACATTCTGAAAAGAACTACCACAGTGGTGTCCCTCTAAATCCCCTATACATATCACGAGTCCATTTACTTATACAAACACTTATACTTATACATGTCTAATCTCTGAGCTTTTTTTTTTTTTTTTATTAGGGTGCGGAAGCGATGCGGTGGCTTTATCCTGAAGTACAGCTGCTCTACCTTGTGTGGGATATCTGTCGCCACATCCTTATGCTTACCTTGGCTTGCTGGCAGTTGAACAAAGTCAGCTACAAAACTTTAAACGAGTGGAACATAAGCATGAATGACCACAGATGGTGACATCCCGCGAGAGCTTATACATATGCATTTCATATATCTATACATATTCATATAACTTTTATTACTTATCATCTTTACATTCTATTTCTTGTCACATGTTCTACGCTTTTGACATATCTCTATCTATCTTTTACTATAATTCTGTGCTTTGTCATCTTTTACTTATCCTACATCGTTCTTGCTTGACATGCATTTTAAATATGTGTTATAGCATGTTCCATCTATTCATTCATGTATCTCTATCATATATTCATATCTATATGACTTTCCTTGGTATTATCTTATACCATTGTTATGTTCTATGTTCATGTATCTTATTCATCTTGTGTTCATATACTCATTTCATATCTTTGTATTCATATCTTGTTCATGTACTATTTTCATATCACATTTTCTGTTTACTTTTCATATTACTTTCTCTTTCATGTCGTAACTTTTTAGATCATTTTACATTCTTACCAATTTTTGTATAACATGTCGGATCGTATAATCTCATATTCTGAACTTATCATCACATAGTAGTCGCTTAGCCTTCTCATATCATATAAATATCTTTTCAGCATGTCATGTGAATCATTTGTTTATGTTTCGTACACTAAACTTTAGAAATGGATAAAGAAACTATAAGGGCCAATTGTACTCATTAATGTAGCTTGATGTCTATAAGGGCAGAAGCGTACTCCTTTATGCCAACGATGGTCTATAAGGGCGAAGCGTATTATCATTGTGCGAGACAATGACCATCTATAAAGAACGAATGTCTTTGTGGTGACCGCTTTCGGAGACCCGCCGTGATCAAACGGGATCTATCTCATCGACAAGCAGGCCTCGATATCGAACTTGTATGTTGAGACTTGTTTTCCTAATAGGCATGCCCGTCCATCCCTACACGGGTTCTAAAGGACAATTCATGTGTATTTTATGTTGAGACATATCTCATATTCAGAATCATTATTATCATTCGGTAATCATATGTGGTCTCATACAATCAATGCTGTTCTTAACTTTACATTTTCATATCTCATATCTCACTTTACACATTTACATATATTGATCCTTATACTTATGTCATATTATCTTGTGTATACCCATTACTTATATTTGTTATACATATAATTACATGGCGTATGCAATATATACTATCATTACTTTTGTCGTGATAGTTCTCGCATATCTGTAGCTTCATATTACGGTTCTCATATTTCTACATAATACATATATTCCTATATTTTTATCATGCATGCATTTACTCATTCTTATATTCATCTATGCACATCATTCGTATTACATATACTCATTCTCGTAACATCTTATATATCTTGTTAACATATTTTCATGTACTTTATTGATATCATATCTTATGACATATACCTATACATTTATACTTATGCGTTTACTTTTACTTTATCAGGCCCATCACATCTTAAAGTAGGAGTGCGAACATAGACTTCTTCTTTAATACCCTTAGACACGCCCAAATTTCCAAACTATTTTCCTTTATATCTTTTCTTCTATACTCATCTACATATCAAATCTACATCATTACTATTTCTTGTTCATATCTATCTCTTTTCTTATCATGTATTCGATTAGCTTTACTGACGATTATAAATTACATGAACAACAATCATATTATAGATGTGGATACCGAATGCCATTTAATAACATATGGTTAGATTCTAGACTCAATGAGCTTTCCATAGAGTCGAGGCACTTAAAGCAGAGTTCGGACCAGAAGGAGTTATGACAGCAAGAGTTGGAGTTATCATTAGTCAAATGATGAAGCGTAGAAGCTGACCTGACCTGGCCGAGCTTGGTCTAACACCTCAGTTTGACACCTGCTATGCTCTAAATCCATATGAATGGATTCTTGACTCAATGGGCTTTCCATAGAGTCCAAGAACACCTAGATGGGTGCGAGCGAAGGTTACTGACCTTAGAAGTTGGGGTCATGCGTGGTAAGATGAAGCGCCAAGTTGATCGAGGCCCGGTTGAGCCCCAGGCTGACCTCGGTCAGCTCGGTTTGACACCTCAGTCCTGACACCTTCTATCACTCCTCAGGCATATTAATGGATTCCTTGACTCAATGGGCTTTCCATAAAGTCAAGAACGCAAATCAGGTTTCGGATGGAAGGGTTATGACTTTTCCAGTTGGAGGTCATGCGTGGTGCGAGACGGTGACTGGGCGGTCGAGTGACCTGACCTCCCGATGACTCGGTCTAACACCCCGATTTGTTACTTCCACTATCAGCCTCAGGCATATCAATATATTCATAACTCAATGGAGCTTTCCATAGAGTCGAGAACACCGAGAAATGGAGTTAGGACGAGAAGAAGTTATAACCTTAGAAGTTAGGGTCATATGTAGTTAACCCGATGGTGACTGGTGGTGAGCTACGGGATGGGGTCCTACAGGGATGAGAAGTCTGTGACTTCTGGGATGGGGTCTGGCCGAGCCTCCTCTAAGATGAGGTATGTTGACCTCTACAAGATGGGGCTATGCTGACCTCTGCTGACCTCTGAGGATCGAGGTCTGGCCGACCTCATAGGATGAAGATGTGACCTCTATGGGATGAGGAATCTCTTGACCTCTACTGAATGAAGATGCATCTTTGTCCTCTGCAGGGATGAGGTATCTTGGCCTCTACCCGGGGATGGAGTCTACATGCTGACCTCTATGGGATGGTATGCTGACCTCTACTGAGGATGAGTGTCAGTCTCTACGGATGAGGTCTACATCTTGAGCCTAAGGGATGGTCTGGCCGACCTACGGGATGAGGTCTGTGTGACCTCTACGGGGATGAGTCTCTGGTGATACAGCTCATTAGACTAAATTCAGGTAAAAATATCATAACTTGGTCTGGGAGAATTAAATTGAAATTCAAAGAAGCCTAACTTATGAGAGTTCAGTGATGTGGATACAATTTACAGAGGACTAACGAATTCCCTTTTATTTCGATGAAAAACTAGTTAAGATTAGATTCTTGAGTATGATCAAAAAAATAGGGAAATTTTCTTGGTTCAACTTACAGTAGACCCTTCCCAGAAACACATATATGGGATCCTTAGAGCTCTTCTCAGCTCGACCTGTACAAAGAAATGAGTTTGGGAGTTTCAAACCGAACCATACTGAAAAGGGTTCCAGGCCATGTATCTAAACTTTACAGGCAAAACTAGACTTCCATACACACATAGTTTTCATACACACATATTCATGAGTCCATACTCAAATTTCATAGTTCCTTACAAATATTCATAGTTTCCATACTTTTCTATCTGAAATCATGGTTCCATGCACCTGTGATCCTTCTTTTTCTTCTTTTCTTTTCTCTTCTTCTTCCTTTCTCTTCTCTTCCTCTCTTATCAGTTTTTATCTCTTTCTCGAATATTAAAATGAGATATTCCTTTTAGTCTTATCAGCATTTGATCTTATCCCCTTTGCTCACTTTTCTCTCTTTTAGAGCATCCTTGACCATCGATCGAAAGGAAACCTCTTTCATTGGCAAACCACTTGTCTCTTATGATTTTTCTTCACCCTTTCATTATAATATCTTTTCTTATTAATCTTTGGTCCTCGACTCGCTACTCTTAATTTAACTTATGCATATTCCTACTTTGGCATATGAACTTATTAAATTATGACCCTTGGAATCTGAAATGGTCAAGTGTCATTTACCCTTAAGCTGACAATATTAATTCAAATTCTTGCTTATTTTATTTTTATCTTTATTTTATTTGGATAATATCTTTAACTTTTATTATACCACTAAACATGTTATAAAAAGCAGTTAAAGATTATAATTTGAGTGTTCTAATTCATATCCTTAAGGTTATCATCTCTCGATCTGGAACTCGAGAGACAAAAATAAGCCAATGTTGGCCCAGACACTACCCGATAAATAAAATACAGAGATAGAGGCAAGTCGAGATAAATCAATCCATATAATGAATGGCCGTAATTAACCATTAATCCATTAGAAAGCGACAGGCTACAACGAGAAAACCTAGAAATAAATCTAGAACATCTCTAAGTAAGAAAAGCATCAAAGAGAGAAACAAAGAAAGAAGGATGAGGTAAAGCGATTTTAATTAGAAAACCATCTCTCTTCTTAAATCTTCCTTAACGAAAACACGCTTGGAATGTGTGCCTAAGGTGTTTCCACCATAAGAAAGGGCTTCTCAGATTTGGGTGTTCTTGATGCCCGGATTGGAAACTCTTGAAGTGTAGAATCCATCCATATATGGATTGATGAAATAGGAGCTCATATGATATCACAACGTCAAAATGAAGTAGCCTCTCCTACTGAAGGTGCTGTAATGTTTGCTGATTTTCTTCAAGGATTGGAACTTGCATAACTTCTTTGTTCGAACTCCAATTTTGGTGTTCTTAGTATCCCTGGAAAGCTCTTGAAATTTAGAATCCATACATATAAAGCATGCTTCAATTAGAGCTCATATGATATGAAGCGTCGAAATCGATGGCAAAAACTACGCCAGTGGTTTTCACCCGATTTTACTGATTCCACCGAAGCGGATGAGCTGATCATAAATTATGGGGAAATTTTGTGAAACATTAGGGCACTTGTTTAACATAAAACACTAGAAAAACTAACTAAAACAACAGGGATAGAATGGGTATTCAGATACTCATCAGGAGTTGTGATATCAGAGACCAGACGAATGGCGAGACCCTGAGAATCTCAGCACACTATGAGCTTTCTGTTGCATTGATGCATAGGCCTACACTTCCGCCCACTTGGTGAAATGTCGGTAGCTACCAACATTAACCAGGCTAGTGGCCGGGTAGAGAGGACCTAACATCTATACCCGGCGTAAGGCACGGACTTGTCAAGGAATTAAGGTTATCTCATTTGGAACAACTGGATGGCGTTGCGAACCATTGGCACACATCACACTTACGCGCGAATGCCTAAGACTTTGCTCCATTGTCAGCTAGTAGTAACCATGAGTTACAATTCGGTGGCACAATGTTCATCCTCGGAGTGTGCGATCTTTGCCCTGACCTTGATGAACTTTCTCCTGACAGCGCTCGGCACTCCTTTCTGAGTAAAGCACCTCAGTATGACCACGAGAAAGGAGGCCAGATGCAACTTCAGGATTCATGATCGAATGCACGCTGGCTGCTCGTGCCTTCACCCCTTAATAGCCTCGACTCATTTCTCAGTAGAACTCCATTTCTTAGATGGGGGTCATCCAAAACTACTTGGCCTGATGGTTTATGGTCGAGATTGTCGTACCCGAGGATAATGGCGATTACACTACTCGGGCCGTTGCGCGGGGTCTTGTGGTCGCCCAGTTAGCGAGGCGCGCCATTTGATTTGTTACAGACCTGAGGGACATGTGTTGTCGGGAGACCATAGCCCAAACTAGAGGCTTGCTACCTCATATACCATTCCCACACACACACACACACACCATCAGTGGTTTAGCCAACTCGTATTCCCATATTTGTGAGGCCCACCAGGTTATGAGTCAGTTGAAGCTATGTTTCACTTGATTGAAAGAATCTTCTGCTGTAGCCCGATAAAGCGCCCGTGTTTAGCGCAGTTTATAGAGACTACGAGTCGGAAGCGATTACTGCTTTATAGCCAGCCTGTTAGATGTCCTTATGACTATTCCAGCGCCTCCACCTTGGGCTGGGGATGATCCATCCGTCTCCAGCACCCATTTGTTGATTCTAACCTTTTGGGAATTGGCACTGAACTTTCCTGATGAGTCGATGACGCTACGCCCTTGATTTTGTTACAGACCAATATTCTATGTCAAACTTCGCTTTCAGTTCTACTGTAAGTTCGAAGCATCTCTGGCGCTGGCGTCGTGGGCTGCGCGTTGGGCCTAACCCTTTATATATGCCTTTTCAATAGCTGAAGAAAGTGCGATCGGTGTAAACCCAGGTGAGATAAACTGTTTAGGGCGGCATGACCTCCCATAAGGCACATGTTCCTTTTCGATACAGCGGAGACTACATCTAAGTAATAAAAAGCTGGACTTGTCCGATGCCGTATCTATCCCCCTTTAGCGAACTAGGAAGCTTTAAAAGTGCACGGAAGCCTCACGAAATGGCATTATACTCGCGAGATCGGCTACAGCCGTCGCTGCGGCGATAAGCAGAACACCTCTCGTAAAGTGAGCGGGTGATCCGCGCCATTGACTGGAACTTCATCGGGATGTGCATCGGTACAAACCTCCGCAGTTCTGCGCTTAGGAGGTTGAACCAGACATCATGCGCATGGTTGGCCGCGACGTTCTTGCTTTGTACCGAGCGACCTTCAGCCTTATAACAATACATGTCGGTATGGGGTTATAAAAAGCGATGTTGGCTCGCCGGTGGATACATCGAGTTAGTTATAGCTTTCGGTAAGGGAGAGTGCAGGAATGGCTCGTGGCCGTTGTCGGCGTCCTGATGTCACCGTCGATCGGTGAGGAAAAGTGTCTTTTGGGTAGACATCATTCAAATTGGAATAATCCACGCACACTCGCCACTTTCCGTTCTAGTTTGGAACAACAACCACATTGGAGAGCCATTAGGATACTGAGGTCTCATGCGTGAAGGCTACCTGCAGTAGCTTAACCACCTCTGCTATCACCTCTTGCCTTACTAGATGGAGCAGCCTTAATCAACCTTTACGGATTGGCCTATAACTATCTTGCACGCTCGGTAGATGCTCTGGTCGAGCAAAACTCCGGCGTATTGGCATGAGACGAGGCGAAAACATTAGTGAACTCATGAAGGGAGACGATATGGGCGACCTCGCCAGAGTGGTAGGGTCCCCCGATCTTACTGCTTGGGCTGTCGAGGACTGGAAAACAGTGCATATAACTACCAGGGGTGATTCCTATTTCCCCATCTGTTCGGTGAGCATCGAAGTGTTGCTATTTGATTGGCGTCCCACTTTGGTAGTAGTGCGCGCAGGTCTTAAGGCGCACATTGAGTCTACTAATGTTGACTTGTCCCTATGAAGTTAAACTGACCTTTGAGGTGGTAAGAAGAGGGTAATGCCTTCATCGTGTGGATCCAAGTTCGACCTAATATGGCGTTGTAATTCGATGGCTCGTCGATCATTGTTAGTGGAACCAGAGCGGTGACTGGACCGACCGAGATTAGTAGCACGATTTCTCTAAGTGATCTAGTTTGCGTGCCATTAAACTCTACCAGGATCCTTCCCGGGTTATGCAGGTTGCCTAGCTTGTACCACTAAGCGCCGAGATCAAGCGGAAACTCTGATTAGCCTCCTCCTGGTCTACGACATCACTTCATGAATGCTGCCACTATGAAGTCGAAGCAAAGATCGTCGTCGTGAAATTTGTGATTGCGATGGGAGGACTCGAAGGTGAGGCCCATTAATGGTGGGGCACTTCCTGAAACTCAAAATTGTGGTTACTTTGCCATAAACATCCACCACATGCGGGTGTCCGGCGTGAGCCGACTTAGGCTACCAGAGTATCGTGTCGATGATCGGTTGTTGGTTGGTGAGGGTAGCGATGGTGATCGCCGGGGCGAGCTTCCACATACTCTTGGAGGTGCCCTTTGCTAACAAGGTAGTTCGATGGCCAGGAGCTAGAAAGCGGGGAGTTTGTCTTGTGCTTTCGATCCGTAGTACTTGACGGAGACTTTGTCTCTCTACTCGGGAGTAAATCCTTGAGCCCAGCGGGACGCCCTCGAAACCTAAAGGCGGATGATAGGAAGAAGACGATGTAAGTGAAATTGTAGATCCTTACTTACTAGCGTCAATCATGGGAATTGGAGAAAATTAGTAGATGATCTGCGTAATTCATTTAGTGCTATGAAACTGGGCAGGGACACCATGTTTCATTCTGCTTTCTGATATCTCACAATTGTCGACACTGCGCCTTTTACTTGCCGATTCCCCATATTTATTGCCAGGTGCTATTGCCAGTTCTCTTTGTTGTTTATACATGGTGCCTTCTCAGTAGCGTGTTGCCTCTCTGAGACTAAGTTTAATCGTTAAATCGGAGGGCTGAGAAGTTAGCCTTCGTTTGAGCAAACCGCTGTTTGACAACCTACAAAAAACAGTGTCGGGACTCAACTGAGTCAGTGAAATGAGGAGGCGGGACTAGAAGCGTGTAAATCTCGGTAGTCTGGGACCTCCGATAGGCGCTGAAGCGGTGGTGATGAAGCACTACGCTTCCTGCGCATTAGGCATGTACTGGGAGGCGAACTACTCGAACATATGACGGAAGAGCGTTACAAGTTTGGAGCAGGTGATGAGAACTAAGATAGGCGGGACAATTGGGCCGGGAGCCACTATGAAGAGTCATTCAAAAATTACGGAGGTGTCTATAATCACTAACAATCGTCGGATGGTGAGAGGAGTCTGCAGGTTCATGTTATCTGCATTTCGCGGCCAAAAATTGGCTGTTGAGCCTGGGTCCAGGGTGGCGGGGACGAATGTCAGGGACAAGAGATGTCGTCTAACGCGCCAGCCTGGAGTCCAGCTCATCTGGGGCGAGGGTGTAAAACCACCCACGGGGAGCCCCCCCGCATGCTACGGATGGCGATTCAGTGGAAGGAGGTTGTCCATGGACTCGGATTTTGTACGGGAGCTTCTTGGGTTGAGTGGTGATCCCAGCTGATGATGCGTTGAGTGTCACGGGTGAGGAAGGGGCGGCGCATTAAGTGGGCGGCGTTCTCTTGTGAGGAGGGGTGAGTGGGGTTGTAAAGAAGAGCTCGCTATTATTATTCTTTGAGAGTCGTGTTATACCTACTTAGTCTTTCGATTACATTCAAGGTTGTTCCATGGAGGGTTCATATCCAGAAGATGGTCACCATAGTTCATTTGAGATCATCAACGGGATTATGAAGTATTCAGTGTTACAGTTGGTTTTGATGGAAGGAAATTGGTTTATATAGAGTAATAATAAAGTTAAATAATCTTTATCAGGTAAACTAAAATGATAAATCTCTTTGTCTTTTTCCATTTCTCCTTCATATCTAAATGGGTTTGGGTTTCACATTTATTATATAATTGGGACATTTAAGTGGCCATTTTATGCTCTTATGTTCACATGTTAAGCACCTTGTTTATATTAAATTTGTGTCCTATTATGTCTATTAAATTAGTTCATGTGTGTATCACATTCCCAGCAGAGCTCAGGGTGTGCTGTCACAGTCACGAAGAGCCCTTTAATCCTGAAGTTGACCTTATTGATGAAGATTTCTATTGCGACAGCTTTCTATGTGACATAAAATTGAGTTCAATAAAGAGCGATAAAACACATTTTAGCATGACAAAACATGAGTTAGAATTGACTACCTTGCAATAAAGTTGAAAAACAATCTGAAAGAATGGCTGACAAAGTTTTATGTTGCGACATAATAAAAGCTTGAAAGCTGAATATCTCTATTACGACAAAAAAGTTTTATGTCAACTGATAAAAGTTGCTTGGTAATGAATTTGTGCTGACAAAGAAAGTATATGATAGAAATGAATGAGATAACCGAAACAAGTTTGTCATAACGAAAATGAAACTGAGATAAGCTAAAAACAGGTTTGTCGCGACTAAAGAAATTTCTATGTTGCCAACAAATAAGTTCATATACATCTACGAGGATGAGAGAGAAATTATGTCGCAGCCAAAGGCACAATAGTGACAAAGTTGTCGATACTTGGAGAATGTGACATGAAACTCTGTTGTGACAAAGTAAAGAAAAAATTGGAAGGTAAAAAATTTTATCACGACATCTTGATGCATTAGCGATAAAAGGCGAAGAGGAGGAGAGAACGAGAAGATTGAGTGCGACGAGAAAAGTATGTCGCGGCCGAGTTTTGAAGCGAAAAAGTATGAGAAGCTAGTTTACAGCAAATTTTATGTGTGACGAAGACATACCATCGCTGACAAGAGCAAAGTACGCTTCATGAAATTATGTTCTGTTCATTATCAAAGTGCAATGTAGCGGAGTCAAAAAAAAGCTTAGAAAACTTGTCGTGATAGAAATTGCGAGGAATTTCTGACATAAGCTAAGGAGACCAGACTAAAATACGTCATGACGCAATTTTCTATGTCTCGTGACGACCAATTTGGGCCGTAATTTTTAGGGATCAGCGGGATACGGTCACGTCATTGAGAGAATCATAAGTAGAAACATCTGAAACACTTATCTTGCGGCTTCTACAAAACCGAGGAACCACGGGTAGTTGGAGACTACTTTGTATCATCTGTATTTTCTTTTATTTCCTTTTAATAGATTTTGTTTTAACGTGGTTTTTAGTTAGTTTTTGTTTATTTTAAAGGTTAGGTAATGAGCGACGTGCGACTTGAGCTAGAATCTATTGTAAAATTTTCTCTTTCACTACTGTTTTGCTTTAAATGGATTTTGGAAAATTTATAGAGTTCATTTATTTAAGTTCGTTTACAATTTCAGTGAATTTTCCTAATCAGTTAGTCACTGATATGTGTGAACCAGTTTTGAAAGATTGAGCTCCTTCTAGGAATGGGTCAATGGTGATTGTTATTTTTCTACACAAAGTGGAAGAACACCATAGTTAGAAATCTTGAATTTATTTGATTGGTATTATTCTTGAACTAATTGTTGAAATATTAGTATCGTGTACCAGCCAAGAATTTGTATATCTTATCTAATTTCTAGGTAGCCCTTTGCGTGACACGAGAGATGGAGAATCCACGAGTATACCAGGCGGTTCCTTGTAGGTATGGTGAAGCTAATATTTTGGAATTAATGAACTCACAAAAAGATTGCCAGATAGATCCTTAACACTCGTTTGTGTCTTTGATAGTTGGATGAAGTATCATTTTAATCGCTTAGAGGTTTCTCCTCTTTCCAATGAAATGATTCTAATCCCGTGTTAGCATAGATCAAAATCAAAGTTGAGAATTTAATCGGCGTGAAGGTTGATGTGGGGTTAAATTTGAAGGCTTCTGATATCTTTAATACATGAGGCGAATTTTTGATCCCTAAGATTTGGGTGAAGTACTTTAAAATGAAAGCCCGGATCTTGAAGATGATTATATCTTCACAGTAACTTATTAGACCCGTGAGTTCGAAAAGGGCATGAATCTACAGTGAGTGAAAGGTATGGTTAATGAAGAAATCGAACTATACCCATGATGCATCTTTGATAAATTCATATTTCGACTAATGACTTTAGCTCATGACTCGAAAATGATCACGAGAAATTGACAATTATTCGGTAATTACATTTCAGTGTTGTCTTAACTCGAGTGAACTCCTCAAAAATTCACTTTTATTAAATTCACTTTGTAGCATACTATTGAAATTATTTTATTACTTTATTAGTTCTCTCGTCATTTTTAATATTGGAATTCAAATGGTAAGGATCTTAAGTAGTTGGGGTGATTTAATCTTTTGATTTATCATCAATCCTCATGGTAACGATATCTAGACTTAAAAATTCACTTTTATTACTTATACGACCTGTGCACTTGCAGTGATTCAGACCAAACACAACTTTTAATGAATCCATTTTACAAGAAGGGCAAACACATATTTTAATCAAAATCGGAAATCAAAATCAAAGTTTTATTGTTGTTAGGGACTTTAGTTAGTCTTGCTGCTTGGTGCTAGTACTGGCAAAATTAGTCTAAGCAGAAGAATTAGTCGAGCAACGACTTGGGTTGTGGGCGGGCTAACCCGGTAGGCGAAGAGGCTGCTGACACAAAGTGATGGATCCCAAAGACTCAGGATGTCCCAGGAGTCGCCTGACAGTAGTCCTTGCCAAACTGCCAAGCTCTCCTACATCATTTGCCAGCGGGAGCAACTAACACGCCGACGGATGAAGGGCCCAAGTTATTCTCGCTGACACACCGACAAAGGAAGCTCCGAATCCTTCATGTGCCCTCGAGTACATCATTCTTCAAGCATCTAACTGGAGATCTGTATGGTATCTGAAGGCTCAGCCTCCTTCCTAACATACCATGACTAACTTTAAGTATCCAGTATTTACTTTGGTTAATGGAACAACTATTTCGTCCCTATGCGTTTTGAATGTATTCCTTTGTGCTTTTTGTGTTTCTAAAGTTTGTGTTCTAGATTATGATGAGTCTACCCAGGCTCAGGCCTGGCTTCGGGATTGCCCAGTACAAGGCTCATCTTGAGATTGCGAAACTGGCGCCTCTCATGGAGTCCATCTCGAGGAGGTAGCCTAAATCCCAAGGCACAAATCTAAGGAGACCATCTCGAGGAGGTAGCACCCGAGTCTGAGGCCCCTCTCATGGAGTTCATCTCAAGGAGGCAGCCCGAGTACAAATCTCACTACCAGGAGACCGTCTCGGAAGTGGCCGAATACCGGGGCTAAATCTCATGGAGATCCTTCTAAGGCGTGGCTCGAGGAGTGATAGGCTCTCATCTCACGGAGACCATCTCAAGGAGGGAGTGGCAGAGTCTGATGCTCATCTCACCGGGGCCACCATCCTCGAGGTGGCAGAGTATGGGCTTTGCGATCAAAGTTTAAAGCATGAGCAACTTCACAAAAAAAAACACCTTTCATTTATTTTAATACGATTTTGTTTTCATACATTGGCACATAGACGATGCATAAAATGCGATAATGCTATTGGAAATACCTTTTTAAATAGAAAGTGTTCCAGGGTCGAGGTTCTACCTTTCCCCTAGTGAGTATTACATGGTAGCCTTTGCATCCGCCGTGGTAATAATATAAGGTCCTTCTCGATTTGGACTTTCAATTTCCGCTGGCCCGGTACGTCGAAAGACCCGCCTCTCCTTTGTTGGAATGCCCGCCAGGCTTGGTGAACCTCTACATGTCGACCGGCGTGGGCGTTAGTGCTTAGCTACTTGGATAGGCGGCCCATCCTTTTCTCCTCGAGGCTCTATGGGATTATGGGGTTAAACAAAGGTTGAATCGCGCATTATTGGTTCTAGCTATGCAGATGGGTATCAGTGCCTCGCCTTAATTTGGGTGTATGAGTCTCCCCAATGGGTATATGAGTTGTTGGTTGTACGAAGGGCCATCGATAACTCGTCCACCCACTTTCCTTTCGTCATTGTCAACCGCTTTTTCAAGTACCTGAGCAGAGTTTTGTTTGTGACCTCGGGCTACCCATTGGATTGGGGGTACCGAGGTGACGAGTATACATTCTTGATTCCATACTCAATCTGAAAATTGTTGGAATGCCTTGCTTATGAGCCCGAGGCCCATTATCTAAGGCAGAATGGGGAACTAGTCTGCACACTATGATCCTATCTTTGCATTGATCTGTGCGCCAAGCCTCTACTTAAGCGCGGTGGAAGTAATCGTGGCGGTATGAACTTCCAGCGGCTAGTGGCCGTAAGGTGAGGACCCCTGACATCATACTGATTGTAGAAGGCCATGGACTTGTCGAGGTGGAGTGTCTCGATTTGGAACATGGATGGCGTTGCGAACCATTGGCACATACTTCCATGAATCACTAAGACTTTGCTCCATTCATCGACTAGTAATAGTGAAGCGATTCTAGTTCAGGTGTAGTCATTCAATCCTTCGATGTGCTTCCCTTCTGACCTTGGTGAACTTGCTCCACGACAGCTCTACCTCCTCTACAGAAGCACCTTAAGTACATCCACACACACACGAGTAGGAAGCGTGGAAAATCTGACACCCCATTCACGATCGAGTACCTTCTTTCGGGCCTTCTGTAATAGCCTCGACTCATTTCATTAGAACTCCATTTCTTGAAGATACTACGATGGAAGTCATCGAAGCGCTACTTGGCTTTGATGGTCTATAATTCGAGGTGTAAAGTACCTAGGATAAATGAGCGGTCCATAACACGGGGCCCACGTTGCAGTGCATGCTGCTGAGTCGCGATTAAAGCCGGGCGTCATGTTGATTTTTAGACCTAGGGACGTGTGTTATCTGGAGACCCTCAAACCCGGCCAAGAGAGGCTTGGCTATCCACCTATACCATTCCATCATTTTGTTCTTAACCTCGTATTCCCCTCACAACTGTGAGGCCACCGAGTTGTAGTCGCGTCGAGCTACATGGCTGCGATTGAAGGCTCGCCGCCCTTAGCAGCCCCGATAAAGCGCTTCATATTTAGCCTCGTTGTTAGAGACTACGAAGTCGAGCTTGATTGCTTGCTCGATAGCCAGCTTGTCAGATGTCCTTATGACTATTCCAGCGCCTCCACCTTGGGCCGGGGATGATTCATTCGTCTCTAGCACCCATTTTTCGATTCCAACCTTTTGGGAATTGGCGTGTCGAACTTTTCACTGATGAAGTCGACCCGACCTTGCCATGATTATTATTAAAGGCGATATTACATGTCGAACTCTACGATTCTACTATCCGGGTTCGAAGCACTGCTGACGTCGAAACTGCACATTGGGCCTGACTTTATATACTTCCAATGCTTTAAGAAAAGTATGATGTCGGTTTAGGCAGTGAGATAAACTTGTTTAGAGTGTGACCTCACCATAAGATCTGTATTTCCTTTTTCATTATCGGCATCCACAAGTATCTTCAGGACTTGTCAGATGCCATATCTATCCACCGCTGGCAAACTAAAGGCTTAAAATTGTGCGAGCCTCACAGTAAACATAGCCCAGCGGATTAAGCATGACCCGATGCTGTGATGGCAGGGCACCTCTAGTAAGTGAGCGGTGATCCATATGATCGAACTTCATGGATGTCATCGATGTAACCTCCGCGAGTTTGCTTGGGGGTTGAACCGCAGGGCAATATACTTTAATAGTTGGCCCCGGAGCATTCTTTAACTTCGAGAAACTTGACATCACCTTATAACGATACATGTCGATGCGGTTATAAAAGCGATGTTGGCTCCTGGTGGATACACGGGATCTAGTTATAACGGAAGTGAAGTCACAGGAAGGCGAAGCTTGGCCGGTTGTCGCGTCCGACGGTTGTCGCGTCCACAATTTGATCAATCTGAGGCAGGGGAAAAGTGTCTTTTGGGCAGACATCATTCAAATTGGAATAATCCACATACACTCGCCACTTTTCGTTCTTTTTTGGAACAACAACCATCAGAGGATTCATTCCCGATACTTGTCTCCTAATGTGCCGACTCTGCAGCTTGACCGGTCTCCCCGCTTTATCACCTCTTGCCTTACTGGATGTAACCACCTCAATCAACCTTTTTCCTTTGATTAGTCATAACCTGCCTTTAGTACACCTCAAACATGCTTCACCATCTGCAAAATTCTTTCGCATATCGGCATGAGACCGCTAAAATATCAGTGAACTCAGAAGGGGAGAGAATAGCGGCGCACCTCTTCCAAAGCGAGAACGTCCCCAATCTACTTTTACCCGGCAACACCTGCTTCGGTCGAACAGAGTGCATCTACTAACTTCTCGCGATTACTATTTCCCCTTATGCGTCAACGAGCATCGAGAATTGCCGCTATTTGATCTGAAGCGGTTCCCGTCGCCGCCTAGTGCGTCAACAGTCTCGCCATCGTTAGCCCTCTCTGCTGGAATGTCGACTCGTCTCTACGGTTAAGAAACTCAACCTTTGGTGGTAAGAAGAGGGTAATGCCTTCATCGTATGGATCCAAGTTTGGCCCAATATGGCGTTGAAATTCGATGGCTCGTCGATCATTGTTAGTGGAAACTTAGCTGTGGATCACTGATCCATCGAGATTGGTAGCACCATTTCTCCAAGGGCACCTGCTCGCACGCCATTAAAACCCAACCAGATCCTTCCTGGAAGTTATGCGTGTCCCAATCCCAGACTTCTAACCGAATTAGTGGAGGGCACTGGCGCAAGGTCCGGGGCTTCACTCTCGCAGTCTACCAATAACATGCTGCGCTTCATCACTTACTTCAGCGGTCAAGACAAGATCGTCATCGGGAGCTGAGCCAACACAAAGAAGGAGGACTCTGAGTGCCAGGAGCCCATCAAGAGCCCGCACTTCCTTGGGAAAACTGGTTGTAGTTAACGCCACCAGCAAAACCCCTATATGCGGTTGTCCCTGCTATTATCAACTTAGGGGTCAAGTAAGTATCGTGTCAATGATCGATTGTTGGTCAACAAAGGGTAGCGATGGTGATCCCTTCGAGGCCAAGCTTTCCACATACTTCGGAAAGCCCTCGCTAACAAGGTAGTTCAAGAAAAGCCGAGCCGAAAAGCGTGAGTTTATGTTCAGTGAAATCCACGGGTACTCAGAGAACCGAGACTTGCTCCCTTCCCCCAGGCGAGTGGGCCACTCAAAACCTAGAAGCGACTGGATGATAGGAAGAAGACGTGTAGGCGAAATTGTGAATCTTACTTCGCCGTTGTCGATGTCCGATCTTCTAGGTCTCAAAAGTCGACATGATCCGTTATCCGCCCTTTAGTACCCCGGGCGTGAACCGAGACACCATCGCCCATTCCTCGTCGGGCGTCTCATTCTCATCAATCTTCTTGCCCTTTCCCCTCACACCCCACTATCACCCCGACTGTCGAGGCTCAGCCACCGTTTCTGAGCCGGTTACCGGCGACGGTCTCTCCTCGCATGACGTACTCAATTGCCTCTCTCGAATAGTCTGCACTGACCAAGTCACGAAGGCTGCAAAGAGAGAGAGCTTGAAACCCTGCTTTTAAGAAAATAACCCGCTTGACAACCTTACACCAGCGTGCTCCGGATCCACTAATCCATCCATGAGTTACTCCATCCGCTTCATGAAGTCTCTGATAGCCTTACCCTCCCATCCAACGTGAAACAAATTAAATCACACTTGCTTCCTCTCGCATTGAGTACTTTGTACTGGGAGACCAAACTTCTAAACAACAGTTACATAAGAACGCATCGAAGTTCTGAGTCGTGATAAACTAAGATAGCGGCGAGGCCACCAATCGATCTCGAATACCTTACTACGTATAGTCGCTTTCCGTCTGAGAGTCATAATCTACTGACAATGCATCAGATGGTTGAAGGGGTCCTATAGTTCATCGTACATTTGAAATTTCAGCAACAAAAAGTGTGGTGGAGCCTCCTGATTAAGGATGGCAGGGACGAATGGGGACACCGAGATGTCGTCCAACGCCCGCAACATGGGGTCCGTGCTCACGTATAGGGTGTCCGCTCTCCTCCCACGGATTCCCCATGCCGCTACGGATGGCGTCAGCGAGAGGAGCTGTCCGCGGACTCGAATCGCACGGGCTTCACCGACGTAGGGATGTCCAAGCCGATGGGTAGTGCGGTCGTGAGGAAGGCCAGCTAAGATACGTAGTGGCGCTGCTCTTCCCCGCTCTGTCACATGTCAGCCTAAAGAAAGGAAGCTAGCCGTTGTTGGGTGAGAGGCCGTGCTGTTCTGCAGCCTCTTTCCACTCAAACAAAAGGCATCCCAGCAGAGTGTCATAGTCCTGAGCAGTCACCCATCGATTGACTAGATCGCTAAAACGGAAGCTAGTGTTCCCACAGATTCGCACCGCCGGAAGGAAATCGTCTCCCTCAGAGTAATAAAGTTAGAAATAATGCCAGCTGCACAAAAATAGTCATCTCTCTTGTCTTTTCCCTTTCTCCCTTCTTATACTAAAATAGGTTGGGTTATGTTATTTGACTTATAATTAGACATTTAAGTGAACCATTTTACTTTTCTTACATTACATATCTATGTTATGTTCATTTGTATATTAATTAACTTATTATGTCTATTAAGGTGATATCACACCAGTAGAAAGGCTCCTACTGGTGCCCAGGTGTTCTGTTTGAGTGCGGGGCTCTTTGATGCCTGAGGTGACCACTACTGTGACGCCCCAAAAACCCGGTAACTGCCAGATCATCCGTCAACCCACTCCGGACACCGCCGTGGAATGCCCGATGACCCGACATTTTTCACGTAAACGCGTAGTCTCCTTTGTACGGAGCTCTACCCAAATACAAAACTCCACATATACTTGTCCAAAATGCAGAAGATATCCACAGATATCACATCCACATGAGTATGGCTGCTTCATGTGTCTCATAAACTATACTCATAACAGATACACTATGAATCCAACTATATACCAAATAGTTACAAGAGTTACAAATATTTTCACTTTATACGATACATATATTAAAAATTAGACATTTCACATGTATATATCATCAACCAAAGCCACAACCCGGCTTTCTTTCTAACTCAACCCAAAGACGAGTCATCCCTCTCTGACGCTCCCCGTACCAGTGCCATATCCTCTCAGATATGGTGAGAGCTACTGTCAAGAGTGGAATCGCCTAAGTGGGCTACTCAACTGCGTGCATACCCAGAATAAACAATCATTCAAGCAAATACATGATCCTACTTGAACACTATTATATGACCAACTCTGATCCTGTCTCCTTCTGACTTATCTCAGGCCACCCCGCTCTAAGCCTCGTATGATAATTATTGTTTTGTTAGTGGACAACCCTCTCCGATGTATATATCACCCGGTCGCCCACGATTGACTATATTATTTGCTCAGGACTACTCCTCCCGATGAACATCAGTCGCTCCACAACATATTTTTAATTTCTAAGACTATCCACTAAATATTTTAGACAACCCTCCGAACGCTCTTTCAGACTCATCTCATGCACTCACCCGGGCTTCCTAGAAAAGCCTTCAAGGCATATGAAATGGCGTATGCTAATTCCAATACAAATCAATCACATGCAAATATGTAAACATGCACATATCCACCCAATATCCAATCACACAATTATGTCATGTAATTAATCATCCATACATCAAAATTAGCTCACTAAGCATTGATCAAACATTGAGTAATTCGACTCGAATCATCAATTATAAATGTTTTCACACAAAATATTTTTGAACATTCATTCTCGGAATAGTAAACCCTTGGTTACTATTCCCGATTAAATCATAAATCATCTGCTCACCTTTATGAACCCGTAAGATTTCCGCCATATTCTCCAAATTTCACTTCAATCACGCCATGATTTAAACATATAAACATACACTCACGCCTTCCCAAGGCCAGGGTCAATCACTGCACCATTTCACTTCAAAATTTATTAATTCTGCCCAAGGTTCGGGAGATCGATCAAACTACTCTAACGGCCTCACCACCCAAACATCTCCAAAGTGTTTTGAAAGAGGAATAAACCCAAGTAAAGAAGAAACTCCTACCAAATGAGTTTGCCCTAAACTCCCAAATTGCATCATCACACTGAAGCCTCTTCCTTCCAGCAGCTAGAAGGCCTTTTCCTTGTCCCAAGACCGCCGACGGATCTGCCTCCACAGGCTTTAGAGAGGCTTCGAAAGCTCTTCCTCTCTCACCGACTTCACACCACCGCAAGTCCCCCCCGGCTCCGTTCACGCTTGCTTCTTTGGTTTGAAGAAGACAAGACTATGCTCCAAGCTTGTCTTCAGGTCACTTAAAACACCGGAAACTGTACTCCAATCCTTCTTTCTCCACTGAGACATCCGCACTATCTCGCCGTCAATTTTCACTTTCTACTCATGCCACTTATGACACATGATACGTGTTATAAAATTTTTCGCCAGACACCAAAATCGCTTTTACGAATCAAAACCATGCTCGAAAATCGGTAAATTCGGACCGCTCTAATTCGACGAAATTCTTATCGTGCTAGTTAGATCGTATACGATTCCAACTGAACCGTGATCGCCATCCGAGATCTAGAGAATAAATTACGAATTTTTAACCGAAATTACAATTTTGTAATCGAAATTACGATTTTACTCTTTTTCCGTAGTAAATTAATCTTCTCGAGTCTTACAATCCACGCTCCATCATTTGTTCTTACTTGGATCACGTGGTCTGTTTTCCCTTTAGCCCCATGCCTTAGGGAGAGTCTCGGCACATAATATCACTTGTGATTGTTCGGTTAGGACCCGTTTTTCGCTGTTCCAAGACGTGCGCCGTTGTTTTCATTCCTTGAACGTGGCCCCGACATCATCCCATTCCAATATCCTATCATGAATTCTTATTTCTTTTATTTCATATTCTTTCTAAACAGACTATCGTTAGCATGTAAACTTTAGAATTTTGACTATGATAAATGTACAATTTATTTTTAAATGTCTTTCTTGTTATTCTCACAATACAAGACTTTTCATCTCAATCTTACTATTAATTCAAGTAAAATAAAAGATGACTTACCTACTTCATAAATATCTATTTTAAACACATATTATAATATTTTATTTAATGAAATTATTATAAATTATTAATTACTTTATTTATTTTTTAACCACATTACTCAATTTTTAAGTATTCAAAACTCAAAATGAAGAGAAATAATTTTATAGTCATAAACAGTAGTATTCTATTCTCATGAGCCTCTCCAACCTGTTCCTCCTTTCAATATGCCCCACCCTTAACTAAGCTCTCTGCCATCATTGGCAACATTGAATTAAGAAAGATCCAAAACCAGAATGTCATAAACTATATAAAGCAAACTGATATAAAAATAAATTACATAACATCTCCAAAAGGTATCTAAGTCAAACATGGGATGGCTTCAAAAACCATCTCTGAAAATTTTAAATACAAAGTCAACTAAACCCATCTTTGGCCAATGAGAATGATGCATAAAAAGTCCAATAAAGATTCAGGTAATTGAATTGTCAACCTTTGGTCCATCATCTCAAACTGGTTTCCAACTCATGGTGGTAATAAACCAAAGATTGCAGCTTACTGGTTAAAATCTGCAGATATTCAATTTTTTTTTTCATGAACTAAGAGCTTCAGACCTCCAATACTTAGCCTTCTCAAACCATTTGACGTTTTCATAATCCTCAATAGTTCTATCAATCTCCTCTTGGGTGTTCATCACAAAGGGCCTAATCATTTCACCGGCTCTAATCGGTCGTCGCTCACCAAAATAATCGAGAAATGTTGATTTGTTCTTACGCTTCCAGAATGTCGCCGGAGCCAGAGCCTAGAGGAGGAGGTGATGGCTCAGAGGCGGAGTTTTCGGTTTCCGAAAACACCTTCACCTTCCAAGACATACAATGCATTCCATTTTATAGGTATGGTCATGCAGGTATTCTGGAGTTAGAAAATAGTCCAGATACACATGGTGGGGTGTTTGTGTATACTGCGATTTTTTCCCCATTGCTCTCCCCAAGGCGATTCTCACCTTGATCCCATCTTGTTGTTTTTGCAATGTCTTTGCTCACATCTGTAATCTTGGTTCAGATCCTGTGATCATGCTCAAGTTCTACCATCAACAAATTATCAAAGAAAACCACCACATCAATGACATATACATAATTGTCACATAGGTGAGGGCACAGGTCCAGTTGTTATTAGGGCTATTAGAACATAAAACCTTACTAATCCCTTAGAATTCCCTAAACCTTAAAATTTATATATTAGGTATTCTAAATGAACAGACCTCAGCATCTCATAACATCAATAATCGAGTTTTTGGTCAAAAATAACCTATTCTAAAATACTATTATGCCAGCCCTTTTGCAAACTTAGGTTCAATGGGGTTTAAATTATGAATTATTCATCCATAGTTTTATTTTTATTAAAATCGTAGTTGCATGATTTTACGCTTTTGTGTCAAAGTCATTATAGAACCACTGTTTAGTTTTTATACTAAAACTGATAGGCTATTAAATGTCATTTTAGTTTAAAATGTCAAAATTGATAAATTCTTCTTCCAGTCTGATTAGTTTTTTTTTGTTATCCCAGGTACAAATCAATATTTGTTTAAAGTTTAAAAATTCGCTCGCTTATAAAACTCATTCTCATATAAAAACAGTTTCTTATACTGTAGTATTTACGATTTTATCTTTCGAGATGAACAGACTTGGAGTATCGTTAATAGACAGCTTACATCTTATTTTTGGAGGAGAGGTTGATCCAAAGTTGCAACCCTTTGGACGCCGGTGGGGTGTGGCTCAGAGGAATCTGATCCCACTCACATCCTCTCTGCAGTCATCCACTGTAAATCACCTGCCTCTATTAATCCCTCCTAATTTCTAAAGTCTTCATGTAACACATGTCCTGTACATTTACTTGTTTGAAAAATTTCAAAGGAAATCACTGTTGAACAATTTTTAAGGTCTTGGTTTCTTGCCAGTGTTAAATAAAGTTATGTGTAAAAAGCAAAATATGTCAATTGTTTGCTTACTTTTTAAAGGATTATATTTATATTTAATTAAGACAATGTGAAAAGGAAAATCTTCTCATGTTTTTTTCGTGTTCTGTTTGGTTGCCGAGAATATATATATTTTATTAAAAATTGGGATCACCAACTGCACGTACCTGTGGTATGTGTGTGTAAATCATCTCAAACCCTGAAGAGAAAAAAAGCAAAGAAAGCAACAGAGGAATGAGTAAATTCAACCTAGTTTTGGGCCCTCTTCATGGAAGTGTTCTTGGGGAAAAAAGAATGCATTGAGAGAGAAAGTTGTGAAACAAACCTTGTGGGGGTGATCAGGAAATCCAGGTGAGAAACTGCAAAATTCAAATTTAAAGAACTTTCAGTGACTAAAAGAAACAAAGCAAGCATAAACCATTTATATCATTCAGAAAGTCAAGAAAACATGCAGAGAGCAACCCACCTGGAGAATTCATCCAAAGTGGCAGAAAAGATTCAGCATTTCAGCTTCAAACCTGAAAATTAAAACTTCCGTTCAACCAAACAGCTAAAACTCCCAAAATCTCAAAATGGAAACCATCTTTGATCTCTCAATTCTTACCTCCCATGTTTTCCCGGACAGTGGCCCAACTCCTTCCCACATGCCTAGAAGCAAGAAATTTTCTCACCAATTACTGAGGCTCTCTGAACCCATTGGAAATCTGTGTTTGCAAGTATTTTTCAAATCAAGCTTTTTTTCTTGTTTATTATAGTTGAGTTTGAGTTGAAGAAAAAGAAATACTTTGCATGTATAACAGAGGAGAACGAATTGAAAGCGTCAAAAGTTGCTAAGGCGGAGTGGAATCATGGAGAGGTTGCTCAGAGATCCAGGTTCGTTGTTCACGTCAGCACAGTTGATGACATGTTGATGATGCGTGTCGTAAGATGTGGAATTCTAGCCGTTGATTTGTGGTCACGCTGCCAATCATGAACCATAGGTTTTAATCATTTGTCTCTACTGAGTTTAATGCCTATATTTATCCTACGTGAGCACCTATCCAGTGGCCAATGATTGTCTATTCGTCAGTCCTCACATCACGTTTTAATGCAAGAAAAAGCTAAAGAAGACAAAATAATTTATTTTATCAAAATATTCCCTTTTAAAGGATTCTTCAGATCTCTTTCCCATTTAGACCAACTGCAACGTCATGTAAATTAGCTAATAAAAATATATATTTTTATATTATTCAAACACGTACATGTTCATTTTCATTTCAATCATGCTATTTATATTAGC